>VZTL01096987.1:0-16592 GCA_013400535.1 Scopus umbretta | reverse complement strand
TTTTTTTTTTTTAAAACTTTTTTCTTCTGCTGGTTTTTAGCAGGCAAAATGAAGGGTTTGTTTTGATGTGGGGAAGATGTGCCAGGCATGGGCGGGGGGGGGCTTGTTTGCCCTCTAACATTTCTCACTGCATAGCAAATACCATCTTTTCCTGGGAGATGGTTCATGCCATCTGTTTTTTCGTGAGAATCACTCGAGTTACATAGAAGGAGAATTGCCTTGAGCAGGTTCCATTTGGAAGGAAGTTCGATTAGGCAGTAGAAACGTGGGTTTCTGAACTTCTTTGGAGTGTAATTATATTCAGGACCAACTGTGCTTAGTCCAGTAGCAGCGCATGAATTTTTTTGTTAAAAGCCAGCTGAAACCCTTATTCTGTTGTACAACAAGGCACATAAACAATGAGAAACAATAAAAGATTTGATCTTGCTTTCTCCTCTTCTGAGATGACTGCTTGCTTAAAAAAAACCCCAACGACTATCGATGCCAGTATTGTGTAATCCCCAATCCTAGTCCATTTTTATTCTTTAAGTAGGTTATAGCAATTTATGGTAGACCTGGTGGTAGACTCTTGGTGTAAAGCAGGCCTGGTTTCCTTTAGCTTACACAAATGAAGCTGCAGCAAGCCACTTTTCAGCCCCATCTTTCAGGGCAGTGGGTTTCCAGCAGCTGGGCAGGAGGACAGAGGCTTCAGAGTGGGATGTGCTCAAGGAAGAGGAGCTGGCACAAGCTGCCTGTGCAGAGGCATGGGAGACCAGCCTTGCCTGCCCATCCTTTCTGGCTTGCATTTGCTTTTCCTCCAGGCTCTGATGAGCTCTGGTGGAGGACGGCTGTGCTTCTGGGCAAGGCTGTGGTGTTTGTCCAAAAGCATATCCCCTTGGGTAATCTGGATGAAGGGCTCGATACACCCTACCCTCAGTTTCTGAGATATTCTATTGTCTTTCTCAAAGTAACAGTTAAAACAGTTGGTAATGGCACTATGTCTGCATGTGGATTTTCCTCAGGCTCCCCTAGATGACAATTTGCTTTAGGGTGTTTTGTACATATTAGCTTGTTCTTAATATTCACCTTATGTAATCCATGAGTTATGAAGAAATGCATAATACTGCCGTTATGGGGGTTCAGAGCCGTGTAATGGAAAAGCTGAGAATCATGCAACCATAAATTCTGTTAATACACAATCAGTGTTATTTTAAATATTTAAAAATCTACCCTATTAACTGTATCCTATATGTCATGATTTGGTGCTCCTGTATCTTCCTTCTCAGCAGCAAGTCATTACATTTTATTGTTTAGGATAGAAGGGAACAATAAAATAATATATCCTTTTTCATTAATAGCTGGATTGTATCATAAGACTATCATCAGTGACTTGGTTTATGGCTAACCTTACTGAAAGTCGCTGTTCCTTGTGCATTGATACTCATTTGTTATAGAGCTGAAAGAGTCTGGGAAGTTTAACGGTTAGTCTATAGTGATGGACTTTATTGAAGTCTCAGCCTTTGCTGAGATTTCCCTTATGAATAGTAGCTGAATGAGAATGTACCACCTGAAATAGATTTTTCTACCTGAAAAACCACTCACATGTGACATTTTGGGGGTTCTCTATGCTGAGAAAACCACTTGCATGTAACATTTAGGGGGGGGTCTTTATGCTGAGAAGGCTTCTTCCAGGCTTTTGTTTCTGCACGTAAACTTTCTGAATGGATGATTCACAGAAATGGTGTCCATGACTCCAGTGTCAACCTTCTTCCCTTTGAATCTCTCTCCCCTTCAGTGCCCAACACCCTGGGCAAGGGTTGTCTCCTTTGAGGGGCTGTGTGCTTTCTGGGGCTTCTCACATGGTCATGGTGAAAAGTAGGCTTGGGGATTTGAGCGTGACCCTGATTTCCCATGTGTTTAGTATCTCCAGCCTTCGACTCTGAGACGTGAGTGCTGTGGTAGGGATTTTTCTGTGACACAGCACTAGCATGTGCTTCTGGACAGGCACTGTACCCAGCTCAATCATCTGCTCTCCCCAGTGAGCATGAACTCTTCAGGTTAATGGCAAATGTTTTACGTGAACTCGGCTGTTTTCCGATGTGTATCTCCTCAGGGTTTGTGAATTACCTTTCTCTGATGGATTCCAACATGTCGTACCACATCCAGACTGACATTTTGATTATGTATTATTCACATTGTTGAAGAAATTAACATTTGAAGCAGTCGAAGCTTTTCAGGATATTTTTCCCCAAATAACAATTTTGTCTTTTGAGCGCCAGCCAGATTCTCCATATGGCTAAAATGTACTAGAACAGAAAGACAATTAGCATGGCTTAATAAACTTCATGCATGGTTTGCTATTGCAATATCAGAAAGAAAACAAATATAGCCACTAGTTCTCCTTGGAATAACTCTGCTAAATTACTGTTGTTTGAAATGAGCTTTTTTATGGCTTACGGCTGACATAATTTGCATTGTGATAGGTAAAGCACCCTTCCGTATGTTTAATGCCTTTGGATTTGACACAGGCCTGCTTGGGTCTTGCATAACTCTTCTCCCCTGGTGAGAGAGGAAAGGCAATAAATTAAGTTTTGGTATAGAGCAGAAAGCAATGGATCTGGGGGACATTGGGGCTCTATTCTAGGCTGTACCATGCAGCACAGGTTTTCTTGATGGCTTTTTAGCCTGCTTTCAGTCTTTGTCTATTTGCTTTTCTTGGTTAAATGCTATGTTTTGAGAGCCAGAAGACCTAGCTGGCCACACAGACCAACTTTCACTGTGTATTTCACCAAATTGTGCAGTGTCCATAATACATTTGTGCTGATGCATTTGATCTGTCAGCAGAGGATACTGCTGAGCCTGCTGCTAATTGCTTCTGGTTTAGCACCTGAGTTTAGCATGTGCAGCACTGAGGGGAAAAAAAAAAAGCAGTCCCAATGTGTCTGAATTGTGTCACTTAAATGAGCTTTGCACAGTGAAGTCTGACACTTCAGTGCTCATGAAAGCCTGTGTTTTGTTTTGGGGCATGCGTGATTTAAAGGTGGACAACTCTGTGTGTGTGCATGTGATTTGCAGGGCTCGGGGTATCATGCTGCATCACGGCCATGAAGATACTGTGAGAGTCAGTGATAAACTGTGCTCTCAGGACATCAGTGACTCTCTGGGCATGGCCTGCCCATGGTGACAGTGTTCAGATCACCTTCTGGTAGGAAAACCTGCTCTGCCCACTACAGTTGGCTTCTTGGATGATGCTGAGTGCAGAATTACACAGAAGGAGCTTCTAGTGGTGAGCCCTACCACAGAGCTACTCATGCTGGGTCCAGTGCTCCCAAACCACTGTTTAGCATTTGGCACTGAAGGAGGCTGAGCCTGGGTTTGTTTCCTCTCAAGAATGGCAAACTGCTCAGTTCCCAAGCTGTTGCACTGAGCCCAGCCAAAAGTGGAACTTGGAAATGTCCAGAAATTCTCATTTGAAATGCCCCAGTCCAAGGGAGGTTATAATATTGCCTTGTTTAATGTATCTCTATTGCCCTGTACAGATGTCGTCTTGCTACTGATGCAGCCCATCTCACAAGTTTTCATGAATGAGAGCGCCTATGTTTTTTACAGGGCACTGGTTTGGAAGTACTTGATGTTTCAATTAACTTTTAGGGGTTATGGTCAGAACGGTTTGCAGAACTGTTCCGTATTCTGATCTGAATCTCTCTGGATTCAGAGCACATCCGTTCTAATGCTTCCAGAGCACATGAGTGAGTTCAGATTACCGATGTGCATAGGATGAATGTTTCCATTACCCCATCATCATTATCATCACCATTTCACTCCTCGCTAGTGGAGTGACAGTGTGCCTATAATTAGTATTGATTGTGCAAGATGGCAGGAGTAATCGGGAAGGTGTTACGTGAGGGGGGGCAGGCTGTGAATTCCCTGCCCGAGTCTTCTACATGACTGCTGCGGGCAGTCTGTGGGTGCAGTACTATTTGTGTTGGGGGAAGGGAAGGGTAAATGCTGCTAGAAAGCAGTCTTCCCTGGGAATACCTTTTCCTAGTGCTCTGGGCTTAGGATTTCACGGTTCAGCTTTGTCAAGATGTGAGTCTCTGGGCTGCCATGCATGCCACGGGCTTAGGAGGAGTGTTTGTCTGCTGATCTCTGTTCTGTAAAGAAAAATACTCCAGGTAGGAAAAAAAAAACCTCAGTAAATACCATAAGTATATCTGTAAGGTTTTTTACCTCACCATGGCGGATGCCTCTACCAGGCTGATTTTCTTGGATTAGGAGTAAATACCCTAAGTACATCTGTAAGGTTTCTTACCTCACCGTGGCGGATGCCTCTCCCACACTGGTTTTCTTGGGTAGGAGATCCACACCTTTTCCAGGCTGTGCCTGCTCACGTCCCTTATGTGATGTGATCATCACATGTGTGAGATGGCTCATAGTATTTCCCTGCAACATCTGTATTCCACTATTTCATGCTGGATTTTGTGGATTCACTCCCACTGCCAGTGCTAATTAAGAGAAGTAACAATAGCAAAATATTTTTCTCTTCTTGCAGCACATTGTAGCAAGCAGGCACACCAGGCCTACCCTGTCTATGCTTAACTGCTCGCTCTTCTGCAGCTGACCCCACTTCCTTGGAAATACTGCTTTGACACCAAAAAAGGGTGTGTTTGCCACACGGACAAACCTGTAGAGACAAACCTGTAGAGAGAGTACAGTGCTCTCAAGCTCTGTTGATGGGGCCTCAGCCTTGGTGAGTCCTTTAGGAATGTCAGTGTGCGCAGTGAAAACCCTCTGGCTTCCTGCAAAAGCAAAGGTGAAACAGAGCTGTGGGTATGAGAGACCCCGCCAGTAAAGCTCACAGCGAGGGCTGCGTACCACTGCCGTCCTTGTGATAATGCCGGGGTGAAATCTGTCCTCGCTGCTTCGGCATCGTCCTGCAGAAGCTGTGGCACTGAATCGGCGCTGATGGAAAACGGAGCAAAGCGTGGTCAAGTATGTGTTGACTGCCTCTGCGAGCCACAAAGCTGCTCAACTGAAAGTAGCCAAGATGAATGGCGTGCCTGAACACAGTGCATAAATAATTGTATGGGAAGCTTAGTGCTTCCATGCCAGTGTGTATAAATATTCATATTATTCCATGAATCTGTCATTATGTGCAAGTGCTTCATCTTTCAAACTTTACTCCTGCCAAAAGTCCTCACTCATGGAAACACTCTCACTGAAGGCAATCATCTGATTGACATGACCAAAGGGCTGTGAGAGCTCTTTTAACAGTCTGATTTACAGCAGTATTTAATTTGTAATTTCTGCACATGAAAAAACAAAACCCAAACACAAATTGCCTCAGCTGTTTTTGAAAGACTTTCCCACTCTAGGGTTCTTACTTCATGAGGACTGAATGAAACCACACAGCTTTTCCCCAGCTGCTAATTGTCTGTGTCTGCTTATTATCAGTGATATTAGTGAGGTAATTACCAGAGGCTGAATCAGTCCCTCTCTCCTGAGCTGCTGCTTTCCTGAGTCTCAGCCCAGACTTCTGGCATGGATCATAGCCCACGGGAGTGGCTCCCCTGTTATGTGTTATTGCAGCTGCTAGTGCAGGGCAAAGTAGCTGGAAAGGTGATGGGAGAGCAAAGCATGCTCCAAACTTGGGTATCTCCAGAGCATTTTGATGCTCAAGGATACTAAAGCTTTTCTCACTGAGGTTTTACCCTGGTTATATGGGACCCAGCCAGTCCCTTGCAGTTAGA
The DNA here is from genome assembly GCA_013400535.1 of Scopus umbretta. Taxonomy (NCBI): domain Eukaryota; kingdom Metazoa; phylum Chordata; class Aves; order Pelecaniformes; family Scopidae; genus Scopus; species Scopus umbretta. The sequence continues at coordinate 10,863 of VZTL01096987.1, read as the reverse complement.
TCTGAACACCTGAGGAAGAAAATGAAGATTTTTTGGGAAGAAACGCTTGCTTTCCTGTCTATCAGTGCTGCCTACTTGCCCCACATCAACCAGCATGTCCCATATTGGTGAAGCCCATGGACCACAGCAGCCATACGCATCTGGCGCAGCAGAGCATTGGCTTTCACAGCGCAGGGCTGCCGCACTGTTTTGCGCAGTGTTGCCCTGTCCGGGGCTGCGCATAAATCTGCTAAAGGTAACGCAGCTTCCTCCTAATGCGCCCTGTAGCGGGAGCAGCCCCGGTGTGGCACGAGTCTTGCAGTAAAGCTGATCAATTAGATTCCAATCTTGCAAAATAGGTTAACAGGATTAACTGTACAGGGGTGTGCGGAGCGTAATCGTCTCCCATGCTGGGGCGAGAAGGGGAGCTGCGCGCGGTACAGGCTGTGCTGCTCGCGCGCTGGTGTGACCGTGCTGCTGCCAGCAGTGCTGCGCCCTGCGCTGCGCCAGCGGCAGCAGCTCCTCTGCTGGGCTGGGCTACGAGTGCTTCGCTAGCCAGCCCCGGGTAAACGCGGTGCTCTTTGACGAAAGCAAATCCTCGCTAAGCCTGTGGTGGAAAGTAGAAGAGATCTTGTTAGACTTTCATCTTGAACCCCTAAATACCTACTTTGCGCACTTTCTGTAATAAATTATCCTTGTTGATGACAATTAAGTTCAATGCAAGCCTGTATTCAGGCCTAATTGAGGGTCTGCTCTGCCCGCAGAGGTGCAAAGAGCCTCCCCTTTCAGCGGGCAGCATCACCTGCCTTCCCACCTCTGTCTGCCCTGGCCTTTGCCAACGGTCAGCTCAGGATTGCCCTTGAGGCCACCCAAGCTAGGGGTGCCTGAAGGTGCTGGCATGGTCTGGGATTGCCATTCTGCAGAGCCAGGAGTTTGTGCCATGTGCTGATCGCATCCGGCCCTGTTTGCCTCGGGAGCCAGCCAGGAGCACATGGTGGTGTTTGGGACTGGCAGGTCAGGCTCCTGCATTATCTCCTTGACGTCTGGGAGCTCCTGTTTCAGAGGAAACACTTTGTTTGCCTGGGCAGGGCTTACTTGCAGGATAGCTTGGTGATGCTGGAGTAGCTGGAGCTCCTGCTCTTGCCTTTGCTTACATGGGTGTTGGTGGAATTCTGGTGATACGGAGCTGCCTTGGCCCAGCAGTGGGGCATAGCGGGCTGCTGGAAGCTGTAATTGCAAGGTCTATATTTTGTGCTTGGTGCCCTTGCCCTTTGCATGCAAGTTCACTATTGCCAGCCAGCTTTCTCTTCTCTTTCAACCCCGCTACGTAGAAATACAGGTAGCTTTGGGCATCTTCTGTACTAAGCCCCTAACGCTCACAGCATTAAACTGGATGTTGTTACCTATCGTGGCAGGTTCAGAGAGCCCTGATGCTCACAGCAAGCTACCTAGGGGAAAATGAACAGAAAACACAGAAACACCCATTCCAACCAAATTATCATCTCCATATTTTTTGATACAGAAAGATGAATATTACCGAATTTACTTTTGCCATTTTAGAGTCCTGATTCCTGCTTTAATTGATCAGCCATGGGCAGTGCAGTGACTAATGAGATTGGTTTAAGTTGTTTTGTACAAAAGAAAGAGTTAACCATGACAAACCCAAGTTTCTCTAAGACACCAATTAAATTCCCAACTTACAAAAACTGAATGGTATCAGTCTGTAGTTTCCACAAAAGTCTATTCCGCCCCGCTCACACCCCCCCACACACCCCCACCCCCTGAGATTTTTTTTTTTAAGCTGTTCTTAGCAGTGCTGAAATATGGCAAGTTGGGTCAGCCCCTGCTTGAGCTGCAAGAGCTCTCGGGCTCTTAGGAGGCTGTGGAGGAGAGAAACTACTTGTGTGAAAGATGTTTGGAGGAAGGTGAACCTCCTGCCTGAGCTCTTAGGGGAAAGCTGAGACCTTTCCAGAGCTGCAGGGGAGAGGGTGTCTCCGGGGCACCGGTCATCTGTCCCACCAGTTGTGGTGGGACTGTTGTGCCCCTGATACGTGACAAGGTGGTTGTGTTTTCAGCTCTCCGGGGGACCTCAAGGGCCTCAGAAGAATTGGTTGATCTTAATAACCCCTTTTCTGAGTATGCTCGGCTAGGTCCTGCCTCTACTTGCTGGGATGTGGAGGAGAAACTACTCAATGTGATTAGCATTTTGTCTTTTCTTTGTAGGGTCTGAACCCAGTCAATGTGTGACTTGAGTGAGCATGTTATGGTTGGGACTGTCAGAACAGGCTACATGATGACCCCACTGGAATCTACAAGCAGGACATGGCCTGGCCAGGGCACCAGGCTGGCAGCCCTTCTTGGAGGACATGTACTATGGCTAGGAGAGGGCAGGGAGGATGGCAAATGCAGCCCACAGGAGGCACAGCTAAGCTTACAGAGCAGGTGAGAGAACCAGCTCCTGGTGTCCTCTCCTTGCACCCAGCCTGATGAGGCAGGGGAATGCAGAGGTAGAGCACAAGCACACTTAACAGAAAAACTCACTTCTATATATCCAGCAGATTGTAATAGCAGTAATCCTTAAATATGCATTTAATCAAACTGCATGTGAAATTCCATCTTTATTACTGGGTGAGCAGAACAGTCGGCTCTTACACTACAGCTTTATGTTTCAGTGCAGTTTGTTCTTTTGGAAAACAGCAAAACGTGCTGGACTGCAAAATGGGCTATTTGCTTGCAAAATGTCTTTTTGCTATCAAAAGTGGTCCCAATCGTGAATACAATCGCCCACCACTATTGACAAGCTTGTTTTGTTTGTATTTCCATATTCTTTTATGCATTCTCTTCTTTGACAAAAAGTAAGCTCACTAAAACTTTGAAATAGCAGAGGCTGGTGGTGCCAACAGCTTCTGCTCAGTACAAGAGCTGCAGAGAAAGGGTTTGCATGTTCCAGCAAGTGGCTTCTCCTGGTATGGCTGATGGATCCTGAGGCTGTGGGCAATGCTTTCCCCCTGATCCATCCATGCCCAGTGAAGCGGCAAGGATCAGACTTTTTGGTCTTTTGTAGAGGATTGCTGTCTCCTGCTGGCATCAGTGCTTGAGCAGACATCTGCTTGCAGTCCTGAGCATGGCATTTTGAACAGGACCTTGTCCAGCCATATTCCAAATTACAGCATCGGAGCATGAGCGGGTGTTACTGCCCATCAGCTGAGATGTAGCAGCTGACCATCTGTGTGCTCCTAGCTGACTGCAAATACCCTCTTTGCTGAGTTTGTATAAACCTTGAGTTGTAAACAGAGACACTGCAATAAATACAGGCTGATACCAGAGAGAGAAGGGATCAGCACTTTCCCATATGGCTTTCACAGTCACACGCCTCATCCGTAATGTTTCTACACCTTCTCATGCTTAAATGCTGGTGTTGAGTGTAGAGGAGCGTGGATCAATATGAACACGAATGCTGGTGCCAATTAAAACTCCCATTGGAGAGAAAGAGTGTTGGCAGTTTTCCCAAAAGTATCCTTCTCTATGTTTTCATGGTTGTGTAGGGCTGCTAATTTCACCATGATGAGTCATTGACAGCATTTATAGAGGTAAGACAGGGATTTCATGCCCTAAATATAGCCTCATGTCAGCCCACATGGAGCAACCACAGGAACTGGTTGCTGAGCTAGTAAATACAACTCAGAGTTGGTACCAGCTCTTCCCAACTGATGGGATTTGCAGAGGGGGAAATGGGGAGTTACAGAGCAGGAAAAGTCAGCATGTATAGGCTGGGACCATAAGACCCGAGATCACAACATGGTGAGGTAAATCACAAGTGCAGATGAATGTGGGCTGAAAAAGGGCGTAGTGACTAGAGGAAGAAAGGGGCAGAGAAGGGTGCTGCTTCACACCTGCTTTTGCGAAGCAGCTGTGGCAGTGCCGGGCTGGTCTCGGAGAGACCACTGGTTCAGCTCTGCTGAGCTGTTGAGATGTTCCAGGTGTTTTTATGGCTCCCTTTTGTGACTGTTAAACCTCCTGACCCGGCTTTCAGGCTGTTGCGCTTTCTGCAGGTGTTCTTCCACCTCTGCTGTGAATGTGATGCCACCCCTTAGCTGGGGCTTGGGCGTTGCTGGGCCATTCCTGTGCCTCCTCCACAGGCTCACCTTGCAGAGCCTGCCCCGTGCGCCTACAGTGCTTCTGGCAGGTGTGTGTGTGGACAGGCAGCTGGGAGCTACAGGCAGGGCAGCTCCCAACCCTTCCCGCTGCAGCAGAGTTCCTGGGCTCCGAAAGCAGGTGCGGCCTGTGCCTGTGGCCTGGGCTGTGTGCTGCTTGGGTGGGTGCTGGGCTGCCTCCCTGGGCGTCTCTGTTGCCTCCCGAATGTGCTACTAGCTAAAGCTCTAGTTAAAGATATTAATACCTGTGGGGGAAGGTTTACAAAAAATCAAAACCAGCCTACAGATGTAGAATGTGAATCTAAGATGCTTCTTGTATGGCGGCTGAACATGGGACACTCTCTCGGTTGATATGCAAATTCCACTTGGCTAATTGGCTTTCTCAGCTGTCTGCAAAGAGTCCATGTATAATTTATAAAGGTCTGGATACGTCTGCCCTGAGAACATAATAGCTAATAACATTGAATATTCATGAATTCCACCAGCTAATAGGGAGGTAAGACCATAAGTAGTTTTGACATGTTGGAGTGAACCACCACAATCTGTTTTTATTTGAACTAAAATATTCTATGGCACTTTGGGTCTTCAGACAACATTTAGTTCTCTTTTAATCCAGAACATTTAAAGACTTTTTAGATACCAGCTTGAAGTGGCCTGTAACAATTAAAAGACATACTGTGGGTGTGTAGTGGGTGCCCTAGACACAGATATATCTTGCCAAGGCGTAAAACATTACAGATTTTCCTGGCAGAGCTGGGTATATCTGTATCTTCCCCCATCAGGTTTGCAGCTCCATTTTTATTGAAGCATACTAGTAAATGGATGTTTTGGGAGGAATAAACAAAGTGGGTTACTGAAATGGTTTCAATTATGCAGAATAACATTTACTTAAAGTTGAGATCTTAAGTTCTGGTGTGTGGAATTGATGCTGAAACGATACATGAAACCACAAGCATGCTAGTTAGAAATTAACTCAACCTTTTTAGGCTATAGGTTATGGAAAAGTCATATGTTTGAATCTACATCATTAGTTATACTTAAATTTATGTTAAAATCCAGAAGCTGAAGGGAGTCATATCAGCTGGTCTGTAACTACCGTGAGTGCTGTAACATTAACAAGACTGTTAGGATTTGAGACTGCAAATTTTGAAGCACCTACAATTTCATTGGAACTAGAGGCTACTCCATAACTCAAAGATGGAGTGTTTGGCCAGCCCAGCAGCTGTTTCTGCATCTGCTGAAGTCAATAGGGAAGCACTTGATGCAGCTCATGAGAAGCTAAATCCAGCACAGACCACAAATGGAGTGGCCAATAAAGAAGGGAATGGAGATTTGAGAACAGCATAAAGACCATGTTTATCTCTAAAATATCATTAGTATTTCAGAAAGAGAGGACTTCCTGCATGCCCAGACTTCATGTATATCTGCTTTGCCTCTAAATAATCTAGTGTCTGGTACTTTGGGAGATACTACATTCATGCCATGGATGAGAACCTGGCATCAATTTTGCCTTGATTTGGGAATGTGGAAAAGGGAAGATTGATATTTAGGTGAGTTTTGTAATCCAAACTAGCCTCAGCTGACTTTCCCTCCACCTTCCCTTGGGTCTTATATTAACCCTGTTCAAAGTAGATTTCTGTCACTTGAGATGAGGCAAGTTTCTGGGGATGGAGTCTCTGCTGGTAGACCTCATCTTAACTGACAGCTTTCTCACCTTTGAGCAGTAGTAAAAAGATGACTGTGGTTTACCTCCAGTGCAGTTCACCCTACTTCATGCTCCTGTGAAACACAGGGAAGAGCTGAAGTGTGGAGAGAGTCTTTGTTTTATGTGCCCTGCAGCCAGCACCCCTGTTTGTATGATGTGATGAATTAATGCAGGTGGCTGCATGAGCTGGTTCTGGAACAGAAGGTTGAAGCTGCTTTGTTAAATAAAAAACTTATCAGAGAGATTTATATAGTAATAAAACATATTGCACTGCTACTAAAACACACTGCATTTTGAGAGGAGAGCTTTAACAGCCTGTGTAGTATAGCAAAGCTGTTCATTTGATGTGCTTCTGAAGATGCTTGTGATATTTAAACACTGCAAAAGTGGAACCTATTAGGTGGCTTTGAGGAATGATTTTGAATTGCCTAAGAAAAACTGTTTCGTGAATGTCAAGATTTGGTAGGCAAGACCCCTTGCAGTGCACAGTTCTGCATGATTGCAATGGAGATGGCACGTCCAAAATGAACAGCTATGAAGACATTAGTCTTGCCTTTGAATAGTGTGAAATGTTCTCCTAGGTCATCTGCTTCCCTACAACGGGCTCCCTCCCCTGATCCTGGATGAGGAGACTTTAAGTACCTCAGTCCCATCTGAGCTGAGGTGTTTCACACCTCAGAATTCTGAACTCGGCCTGCAATGTGACCAAATATCAGATGGAGGGCATGGGAACCAATGCAGGATCCTAGGTGACAGAGGAATGAAGTCTCCTGGGACTTAATATGCAGTATGTATTACGCTTGATTTTATCGGAGGGAGAAAAGCAGGCTTGTGTGAAATAGAAACTGAATCTGAAATGAGTATCATCAGATACCCAATTTTCTTTAAAAAGGAGAAAAAAAAAACAACTCAAACTGTGTAGAAAACAAGCCAGCAGCAGCCTCCTCTCTGTGCGTTAATGGAAAATCGTTATCACTTGCAAGTGCATGCTGTACCAATAAATCCTGAAAGAAAGAGCAAAATGGAAGAAATTCAGAAAAAAGATATTAGCTAGTTGACTCAATCAGTGTCATCAGGTACAAGAACAAGTTTTGTCCTGACAGAGAGTACTACTCCACAAGTTGGTTGGAAGTACAGGGTTTGGTGAGGGCTGTGTCTCTTCTAAGGGGGGTTATCAAGCAGAAGTGACAATGCACTGTATGGACAGCTGTTTTCTGGGTCTCCTTGATGACAGCAATAGGTAGTTTTATCCATTCAGTCACCTCCTGGTGACTTAGCTGTTGCCTTCCAGAGAGAGGATTTTCTCCAAGATCATACTGGCTGCGGTTTTTTTGGATGCAGAGTATTGCTCTTCTCTGTCTCTGTTTTCCACCAGAGCCCAGACTGTGAGTAGGGTATGGTCGTGTCTCCGGTAAGAGCTCTGATGTCCCCAGAGCAGTCTGTTATTTAACTGACATCTGCACATTTGCTAGAGGATTTTGGGGTCAAGCTCACGCTGTGATGCTTCCTTGTGATGTCCTACCTCTCAATAGGCTTAAAAGAAACTTGCAGTGTCCTCAGATTTCTTATAGCTGTATGCCTCGCAGGGCTTCCAGGGCTTTATCAAAGGGCTCCCGTATAGTTATTTAAGTTTCCTAAGCGCTTAGCTTGTAGGAGCCATGGGAGTCTTGATCGCAGGCTGTGGGAACCAAAGCCTATGTGTAGTCTGTCTCTTCCAGAGCTTCAGCCCACTGAGTGCTGATCCATGGGAGGTGTTGTTCCAGGAACTCATGCTTAATTGCAATTGCCAATGTTTTTCTGTGGCTTCAGATGATATCTTTGGGACTAAGAGCTTACAGTCTAGCATAAGTACATGTGGTTTTCTGTGCTGTATCCTAAGTTAGTATAGCTAACTTAACAAAATGTGTCTGGCTTCACGACGTGCCTGAGCTCTGTAACTCTCTGTGTCTCGCAGGGTTGTGTGAGAAGGAATTTTAAGTCCCATTGGTTGACAAGCAGTGATCTGAACTTGTAAGCAGGCTGCTACACTGTAGGGCAAGAACAACCTGACCTGAAGGCACTTCGTGTGACTCCGAGTGAGATCGATCAAGCTGAATTCAGGCCTTGTGTGAAGCCCAAGTAAAATGCTGAATGTGTTTCCATGTTGTGTAATAATGATATGGTTTCTGTCTCTTCTGTTTGCTGGAGATTGTTAAGTCTCTAAATGCCATGAAGTCAGTGTTCAATAACAAATAGAATTTCAGTCACTTTGTTTGGGGACTCGCATGTTTTTGTGTGGACTTAGGTCCCGAGGGTGAATGTTGTTGCAGATTCTCTGATGCCTAATAGGATTTATGCAGCACACAGATTACAAAGAGGCTGAACCATGTAGTTGAGAAGATGACATTTACTTTAAGTTCACTTTTCGTGTCTTTGCTTTTCAGCAAATTAATCTCTGTTTTGAACAATAGGCAGTCAGGACTGCACTGAAAATATTTTCAGTGAGGTGTGGCCAGAGGGTGTCAGAACACTAGGATGAGCTAGTATTTCTGATGGGATCAGTGAAATGCTCTTTTAGGCTTAGTGGAGTTAAAACAAAGTGCAGAAACAACAGGGGCAGGTCAGCCAAGCCTGTATAACAGGGTTTTGCTGTGACTTGAGTAGCCCTGCTGAACTCTGAAGCCATTCGGTCGATCTCTACCTAGATCTTTACTCTGCAAAGGACAGCTTGTGCATGATTGAGTGTTCGTGGGAAGCCTGGGCACCAGTGGTTTGACACCCCAGATCCAACACCTGAAGAATCTGCCCCTTTTTGTGTCCCATTGTATGTCCATCTTCCAGAGGACCTTTTAGCTCAAGGCTGCAGTTAGCCCCGAGGCACTCAGATATCTGCTAATCACAACGCGGAGGCAGCGTCTTGCAGAGGGGGTGTGCATCTGTGTTTCTGCGTAGCACCAGTCCCTGCTGCTGTAATAGGGACAGTGTGGACAGTAACCAAACCTGATGTCCTAGAACATGGCTCTCAGGCCTCAGATTTAGCAAAACACAAACACGTTGTTTATGTGAGCAAGCTGGTAATCTCACCTCAGGGAAGTGTTTATGCAAACACTGAGCTCGTTCTGGGCAATGTGAGACTGTGCAAAGCACATCCATAAATGCTTCCTACAGCTGGAGAGATTCATCATGTACAATTCCTTAGCTATGACTTGTTCTGTGGATGGTTTAATAAATAGGGAGTAATGACTTACTGTAATTTCCCATTTTTCAGTACTTTTATGGCCTATGAGATTTCTGTGCCTTTCTCAGTGACTTCAGATTTCTAAGCTCTAACTCTCAAACTTCATGTGAAGATTTTTTCTGATTTTTCCTGAAATTATGAAGGCTTATTGTGAAAGACTTTTGGAACCAGCAACAAAAACTCCCTTCATTATTTACTGACTGACTATTCCTTATCTTGTTTATTTCAATGACTTCTACATCCATTTAGGCAAAAGAAAAACAAATACAACTGCTGTCCTAACTTTGTGAACCAGGATTGAGATTTAGGATTGCAAAAACAATAGGAGCTCTGGGAAAGTGTAGAATGCTTAAAAATAACACACACTTAAGTTCAGCTAGAGAAAAGTAAATATTAATTTGATATTGTATTTGTTAGCAGAGCAGACTTGTGTCCCCTCCTCTTTAGCACTTAAATAAACTGGCAAAGGCCAAGAAAATTGGAGTCAAGAAAGACAAACTCACTCTAATGCAAGAATCAGACGATGATTAATGAGTAAAAACCAGGTTATGTGAAATCAAGCCAGTTTAAGCTTGCATTTTAAGGCACATTTCTCTTGCAATTTCATGATCAGGAATTAGTTTATAACTGCATAAGCCTGGGATTTTGATGAGGAGAAAGAGGTGGGGTGAATGGGTACTTGTCATTTCTGGCTTTTAGATTATAACTTGGGACCAATTAATGGAGCAACAAAGTATTCCAGGGTTGAGATCTGTCATCAGATGAGCACATGGTTGGGAGGGGCAGTGAAGAGTTAGTTTCAACACACCTTTGCTCCTGCCCTGGGGGTACCTGTTCCAGCAGTGAAGGCAGCCAAGGTCCACTGAAACTAATGTCAAAACCCAATGCAGGGATGCTGCAGAGTCCTTCCCCCACTGCCCCCACTGCGTTGTTCATTCCTGCCCCGTCACCCCCAGACTCCCCTCGGCACTAGCAGGGGCGTTGGTGAGGCTGTGCAGGGGACAGGACTGGGCTATCAACATGAAAATCAACTTGCAGTAAAAAAACAGTTTTGATCCAAATCGCTCCTTCAGTACTGCTTTTCTCTGAGTATAGGAAGGGAGGATGGAAGCAGAGAGGAACCAGCTCTTTCCTTTAAGTGGAGATTTATGTCTGCTTAAGCCACTTATGAAACTGCAGTGTAAGCAAATAAATGTGGCTGTGTGCAGGAGCTGCCCTGTCTGCTGCCAGCACAGGACATGGACCGAGTAAATTTGCAAGAAATGTCATCTTTGAGAGGATTAGAGAGGCCTGTGGCAGCCTTCACAGTGCGCTTCTAGTGCTCCAGTGTGTGCAGGGGTTGAAAATGCAACATTTGATCCAGTACTAATGGGTGCACTTGCTGCTTGTGAAATTTCCGAGCACCCCATTTGCTCGAGACATTGGCAAAGAGCAGCATGTGGTTGCTGGAGAACTCAAGGGCTGATCTCTGTCTGTAACTGCAGAGAGTGGCCAGGGAGAGCATCCTGGTTTGATTCACCAGGACAGAGAGCTACGGTGACACTTGGTATTTATGGCTGGAAACACAAAAATTAAGAGGAAATGCACATCTCCAATTATGTCCATTTATTGTCTACAAGAATGAACACAGCTTTTAATGACATGCTTGCATGTTAAACTGGGTACACATTTTTAAGGGTCATGTTTTTATTTTAAGGAAAACTTAGAGCAAGAGAAAGAAAAGATTAAATTCCCTGAATTCAAGGAAGCTGCCAGGGAACCTGGTTTGCTTTTAACATATCCTGACTTCTGTTTAGATTTTTTTTTTT
>VZTL01096981.1:0-11356 GCA_013400535.1 Scopus umbretta | reverse complement strand
CTCATCCACTAGGTGGGTCACCACTTTCCTCAGATACGGAAAAATTCTAGGTTGTTAAAGAAGCGATGAGGAAAAGAACTATACAGCAAAATGCTTGACTAATTGCACCAGGTCTATCAGGTGTGTAGCAATCCTAACCAATATGCAACATAAGGGTTTTGGGGGTGCAGAGAGGGTACTATTATGTACAAAAGGAGTGAGAAATAGGTGAGTGTATGTTGGATGAGAAATCTGACTTCATTAGATTAGGGGTATTGTAAACATCACAGAAATAGCATGAGAAAGGAGTACAGTTACATGCAAATCTTACCATAGATAAAGTTTCTAAATCATAAGAAAGCCTGTCTCTCTCTATATAAACCATTTAATAAGCCCTACAATATCTACATAAGACAGTTTCTTCTTACTTTTATAACTCATACTGCCAGACCATAAAATGACTCAAAAATTGTTTTACAACCAGAAATCTAACTGCTTAACAAGTTACTGAATGTGAAACAAATCTAAGAAAAGTGAATCAAATGATGAAATCTGGAAGACTATGGCATCAACGAGCCTTACAGCTATATTTCAATAGCCCGTGAAGCCAACCACTAAATCAGCAAGAATGAAAGTAGATTTTTAAAATTACAACATGCAAAACAAAGATTCATTTGTGCCAATTGTGTTGTTTATATTTCTCAGGATCACTCTCCTTTCTTCCCATTTTTCAACAGTAACTGAGATAAAAAGGGAAGCAAAGTATTGTGACCAACGTAATGCCTTCATCAGAGTTCATAAAGTAAAAATTAAACCATTTATTGTAATTATTAGGGCTGGTAGGAATAATGAGTCGTTCCGTATTGCACTCCTTGTCCCTTGGCTTAGAATGAGCACACTGTCATCTGCTCCAAATCAGATTGTTGTGTTGGGCCTTCATCCTTGATTTCATAGAAACAGGGTACTCTTGTCTTTGATGTCATTACCCCAAAAAGATTGCTGCTTGCATTAAATTCTATTACTTTTTTTCTGATTAAAGATGGTACATTTTATCAAATGACAGTAAATCTAATTCAGAAGACATTGAGCTAACATCAAAATGCTCTGATTAGAAACTGCCCGTTACAGACCTAAGAAGACATTAAGGATTACCAGTTGTTTGGCTACATACCCTGAAAGTAGTCTTAATCCTCTATTCAAAACTGAATCTACTATTTACATATGAAGACGAGAAACTTGTTATTCAAGGAAAATTATAAAACTCAATAGGATTTTCATGCTCAGTTATAAAAAGGTATTTTCTTTTGTATTTTATCTCTTGAAAAGATGAATCTTCAATCACTCTACTAAATTTGGGGGACATGCTCTCAGGGTTATTATCTATACCAACAGCAAGTACATAAGCACGATCAAATAGACAAAGAGTAACTGGATATACATAGATACTTAAGATGAAGGAAAGAGACAAACACACAGGAAACAAATCTCAGCAATACAAAAAAATTTGTTAGTTTAAATAGAATAAAATTAGCTTTTTGTTAGTATGAAAACATTTTTGTTTAGTTTTCTGGTTAGACTGTGGTTTTAGCATGAAGTCAAATGCCAGAATTTCTAGATCACACTTTCTGGTGAAGAATCAAATAGCATAGAATACTCTTTGCTACAATAATTCTGAAATATTTTACAATTTTTCTTCTATTTAATGATTAAGGTGCATTATCTTATCTGTTTTCCATTTCCCTACATTTTCATTATTTTGATTTTCTATGAAGTGGTAAAACATTGAAATATTTTCTGTTCTTAGCATGCATGAGCATTCATCTCACAGAACTCCACTGAAATTTTTCAAAGTCATGAACAAGTACAATGGACTAATAAGTAAAATGCTGTACAGAAAGAAATACAAATATAGAAAAAAAAGCAATACATTATCTGTACATATACTGAAGAACCAATCTGTTTTAAATGCCAAAGGAACGACCAGAGTAACCGTCAAAGACATTTGTCAACTGGAACTTTAAATCAATGTCTTAAATATTATGTATAAACAACAGTATATCAGATTAGCCTCTATCCTCCCTTAATTCAATGAGAAAACTAATAGCTTTCCTTATTTTTCCATGTTCGTCTGAAAATCCAAAAGTGTACTTCAAAGTTGCTTTTATAAATCTGTTTATGATTCATTTTCCTTTATCTTCCTTCATTTTTGTGCAGACCTATTGAAAATGCAGTTTGGCTGTCAATTTTGAAATACCTGCTGTTTCTTAATGTGTTTTGAAATTTTAGAGAAGGTGTTGTTTTCACAATCTATTCTTATATACAAATGGAAAAGAAATTTCAAGTCAACATTTTTATCACTGAGGTATTTTCTGAAGTTTTTAAGGAGCAATTCCTAAAATAAAATCTGCTGAAAGAACAAAATCATGCTGTGAGAAGCAGCAAAGCTCTCCTAAAGTGCTCAGTACCTAAATCTATCTCCTGACCATCGGGTACCGCCACCTCATGTTCTGCAAAAATGTTCAATAGTGAAGTACCTGGACACTGTTGTCATTTAATGTCTCATCAAACTTCCCAGAATGAGATGGATGAAAACATTCTGGTTTTGCTTAATCCTGCAGTATAGCATATAAATCTAGTTGTTGAAAAGCCACTTCGTTGCTATGCCACCATATGTTTCCCAGCAGGAGAGGCTGGAGAAATGAACTTGCATTTGAAAAGATTCAAGCCTTCTGTTTAACTTGAGGTTTCATTCTCTGAAAAAGGGTAGTGTTTTTGGAAATGATGCTTCAAAGACTTTACGCGTGTACTGTGTTTTAGCACCAGCCAAAAAAGGAATAGTCAAAATCTCTTTTCTGAGACTTAATAAATGAAACAGAAAACAAAAAAGTAATACTTTTACTCTTTAAAAGTATCTTTAACTAACTTTGCTGTTTGCTGTCAGCATGTAATAGCTGTCATCATGATACCTGCAACTCATCAACATCTCAGGAGAAGTGATGTGGGTGATATATTGTCTTTTTGTATGGACTTTGTATGTGAAATGCTAAACTTAAACATTGTTCCACACAGAAAAAAACATGCCATCCCAACTTCAAGAATACTAAGAAAAAAAGTATTATGAAATTTATGTAAAAGTAAATAATACAGGCACTTGAGGATCCCTTCTGTTATTTATTTAAATAGGTAATTAATTGAATTTCATGCCACCACAGATTTTCAAAAAGTCATAGATTGAAAACTTCAAACGTATGAATAACTGTAGAAGTTGTCAGGTTTGAAGCTGAAGACTTTGACAGACAGGATGGGTGCAGCTGGAGCTCTGGCTACCTGACAAGTTGTGATAAATAGCTTAGACACTTAAGAGACCAAGGCTTTAAGGAGGAAATGGCTCTTTTCCTTTCCAATATGAACTTGGGAAAGGGAGCGCTGGATGGCAGCCAGCTCTCCTACTGTATTCTTCTGAAAAACCCACCTAACCAAATTTTTGCCTAACCAGTTTAATTTAAATTATAATTGTTCATAAGTCAGAAATGCTTGAAGCTCTCAGCTGCAATTGGGGCTACTTTTTACTGGAGTCTGCTCAGACGAAAAAAAAAAAAAAGACACACAGAGCCTTCAATAGATACGACTAATAAGAAAATACAAGGCACAGAGAATAGTCACCAAAAGGCAAATGGCAGAGTGAATTTCCAGCTCTCCAAGATAACATTCTTATGCCCATGCTACTTCTCCCATTTTAAAAGATTTCAAAGATAACAATTTGGCTTCATAGTTCATATGACTACATACAAATGAGGAATTGCCCCTCCATCCATCTCAGAAATATTATTTCAAGCTGCCTGAATGATCAGAAGGACAGCAGTACATGACCATAGCTCCTACTTACATTATTCCCACAGTTTGGAAAGTTATCTTTGGAACAGTAGGAGATTTAGAAATGAATGCTTAAAGCCTACTGCACCCTGCTATGACAGGTGATCACTATCGCAGGTCTGCAGCTCTGCAGTTGCACACTGTGTGGTCACGGAGTTGCATCTCTCCTTTTAAAATAAAGAATGAAATCAATGCTGTTAATGAATGAGGCTGAAAATAATCCTACAGCATGTCAAATACACAGAGTGGTCTGCCAAGCAAAACACAGTGGAAAAAAAGCAGCAGCATTATTGAATCGGGTATTGTATCCACAGACTCACATTCAGCAAAGGGCTCGAGTGACCAGAACAAAATGGTTAGTACAAAAGCCAATTGGAAGGGAAGTCACTTCTAGTAAAAATATTTTTAGCATGTTGTGAACAGAAAGAGGAAGATAAAAGCATTCTCTTTCACTTTTGTATAGTTTTGTTAAGTCTGCCATTGCAACAGTATTAATTTCCCCAGGTTTTTGACAATTTTCTTTAGAATGACTACCATAACCTTGTCCATAACTAGATAATTTGAGGCATTTTGAGAAAGTTTCCTGAAGAAACTACCAGCACCTGTACTTATATATCAAAAGTAAAAGGAAAAGAATTATATAAAACTGTAGCTTTCCCTAGAAGACTACAGGAAAACTCACAGGATCATAATAAAATACTGTTTTACAACACGCCAGTTATAAGTAACTTTTTCATAATCCCAGGTTAGTACATGATACTAACATTCATTTGGAGAAAGGAGGATGTAATTCATTTTCTCCCTGTAATTATCTGACATTTTGTAAATCAACAAACTTCAAATGTCAACATCCATTTAGATCAGTGAGAAAGCTGTGATGCCATGAAAATTAAAAGGGATCTCAGGAGGCACTAGAGTAAAACACACTGCAGGAAAAAAAATCAAACCATGAAAATCTAAAACTTTTTTTTTTAACTGTCCAACTTTATTTTTTTAACCTTTGCTTATGAAAAATAATCAAAGGTAATGTCAAAGTATAAAATAGGCCTGGTAGGACAGATATCCTGATTCTAATCATTAACAGTACTTTCATCCTTCCTCTTTCCACTCACAAGCCATTCCACTAATTTTTTTAAAAAACTTTTTCACATGAATAGAGGTTGGTCTTCATGAGCAAGTAGATAAATGCTGACTTTTAGAATGAAATAGTTCAACAGCTTTGAGCTTTAGTGAAAATTAGAAGTGGAAAAGAAAGTCCAACATTTTAAAAGAGCCCTTCATCACAACTGAAATATTTTCATCAGAAACTCTGGCATCTCATCCAGTACCTTTGAAGCTGGCTGTAAAACAAGACAATCCATCTTATTAGCTTGGTAGGAATGCCCTTCAAAGAATGGTGGAACTATTGCTTGTAAACATCAGTCTATCTGAAATGCCTGCATTTTTACTATATATGTTGGCTTTGTACTTACTACACCTGTGATGAAAAAGTATGCTTAACTTGTTTAGAGACATTAAAGAACATTCTTTCTTTAATTCCAGAGCTAACCTTTTTAGCCAGCTGTGATGAAGGGATGACATACATTGATTGAGTATTTGTGGAGTAATCAGTCAAAAGCCTCCTATTAAATTTTGGACCAAATTTATATAGATTAAGGCTATTATACCAAAATCTACTATTTTCTTCTGTTGTTCATGTCTATGTGAGTAGTTAAGGTTAAATATCAAAGTCACACTTTCAAGGCAAATGGAATGTAAGCACATAAAAAGGAGTTAAAATGAGAACTAATATAAAATTAGGGTTCAAGTACCATTTTTATACAGAAAAGATGTTACCAAATGAATTTATGAAATCACATCCAGAGCTTATATTAAAGTATTTTATGAAAACACTAAAGGCTCAGGAAAAAAATTAAAAATAAAACATGAAGTGTTCCAGAGAAGATTATTAAAAATTCCATTGTCCTTAAAAATCAGCTTTTGAAGATAATTTATTATTTCTTAAAATATATACCTGTCATTTTATGTATTAAACAGGAATATGTAATTCTATAGGAATGCAATCAATGAGAATAGCAGTACTAGCCAATGCCATTCTTATTTTTTACATGCAATCTTTTAAATCTATTTAAAAAATATTTTGTATTATTTCAATTATTGCATCTCCATTTTTAAACCACATTAAAAACTTGTTCCTCCTTGCAGTATTTGAATACATTACTTGCAAGAAGATTGTGATGCCACCACTGAATGAATTTTAATTCAGTACCTACAAAATTATTTATACAGCTTATTAATGAGGGACTCAAACACTGGTGAAGTTACCACAGTTCACCACGGGAGATGAGGCCTTTCAGTAATTGGGATTCAGCTGGAAAGATATTTAAACATTAATGGTAGCTCAAAGCATTTCCCCTTCTTTTCTATTTTGTTTTTCTGGAGCACTGACTAAGCAAAAAAGTGGGGGAAAAAATGCTCACTCAGATCAAGAAAACATGCAGGAAGGAAATTTTAATTTATGACCAAATTAACTTTTTTACAGTATTTCAGCAGAGTCAATAGTAAAGCAAATGAGGAGTCTGATCGCATCACATCCTTATCCACCTGAAAGTCCATTTAGCATGAATATTTACATTGCCAGGTGCTTTGAAAGAGAGAAAATAAATTTGTGTATACATCCTCTGAAAACAATATTGAATTGAATGTGCATTTAGTGATAGTAGGATGCAGTAGAAGTTGGTAGACAAAGACCACTTTGTTCACCTCCAAAATATATGCATAGAGTTCTGGAGTTGTCTACAGCAGTTTTAGTGTGGTTTAGTGTTAGTGTGGCAGGTGATTTGCTCTTAAAAGCTATTCCAGAATACAGTTTTAGCTAAAGAATATTCTTTAAAGATATTCCAGACTGTTTTTTGACCAGGGAGTTGGTGTCAAAATCAATTTGATAAGCAAAGTTCATCTTTCTTCCACCACTAAGTAATAGCTAATGAATAAATAGGTAGGGACCACACACAGAATACACAGAACAATGTGCCAAAAAGTTAAGAGGTTCCATCCTTGACGATCAATAGTTACAGTACCAATTGCCTGTAAATTAAAATACAAAATGAGATGCAAAGAAATACACTTAAAATCAAAGAACCCTTTCCTTCAAAATACTGACTGTGCATAAATTAAACACGAAGTAAGAAAAATGGCATCTGTTCAAACAAATTACAGGACAACACAAAGGCGTCAAGGAAGTCCAGCCATATCCTACTGCAACTGTCTGCAGACAGGAGTCTCACCAGGCTTTTTTTTGTCGGCTGGCAAAATCATTGGTCCTTGTGGCTCCCGTTTTGAGCATTTTGTGGCTTTGGAGACATGGTTACCAATCTGCAGCATGGTGGTAGGTCTGACATCACCATTTCCAGCAGTCCTCTCTTTTACCACTCTTACACCTTATTAATGGCCACGTGAAGACATTTTAAAAACTTTTAATTTAAATGAAGTAAACTCAGTTGAACGAGAGTAAGATCCCTGTGATAATTTGTTGCAGTCTTGAAGGTGACTAGTGGAGGATTTTTTCTGAGATTGTTTCCTTTGTTGATAGTCTTCAACTATAAAAACCAGTTTGGATCAGTAATATAATCTAACACCTGAATAGCAGCTAGTGAACATATGTTTCACTTAGGCATATGTTTGTAGGCCTGTCTGAACACCTGGTTCTTTTTGAAACAGATAAATAACACAGCATTGGTAGTGAGCCACTGATTCATCAGAAAAGCCTGGCAAAAATCTTTTTTAATCCTCAATATTATTACAATGGAAACAGAAACTAATTTTCAGTCGGGAGTGGATGTTAAATAGTCCTATTTTCCTTTATGCTAGGAGTTCATGGCAGTAATGCTGGAATTCTATGAGATTCCTTAATTGTTCATTTTTATTTCCTTCTTCAAACTCTTACAGCTTTAATGAGCTTTCTTTTCTATTGCAGAACCACTTACTAGCAGGGGAAAAAGTAGGTGTAAGGAAATCTTCTTCATAATTCCCAGCTAAGGAATGAGCTCTAAAGGGAGCGAGGAATGCCTGGGAAGCTCAGGGGATCGGAAAAGGCAGAGAGAGCAGCTCAGCTACAGCAGTGCTCCAAGGCAGAGTATGCTGACAGTGACCACCAGCTGCAATTACCATCCTGTCTGTCTGGTAGTTTGTACAAAACGTGTTTGGGAGGAGCTGGGAAAGCAGGGTCTTCAGCCTCGTTCTCATGGGAAGCGTTCATGGTGCTTCCAGCTGAATCTATCAGCAAGCCAGCAGTGAGGTCAAGCTGGTTTCCTGCCTCTAGGAGCGGTCCTTCCACACAAAAAGCAAACATGCAGAGGCAACATAAACAGCACGAGGATAACCTCGGAGATCTGACTCTTCTAATGTAAAAACAGTCTGTTTTGAAGGCCGACCAGAGTAGCCCTTTTTCCTTTTTTAAACTAACTCCTTAGAATAAAATTTCTAAAAAGTTACAAATGCATGTTGTAAAATAAAAAAGCAGTACAAAGCTTTGCAGGCTGCTTGCAGCAAAGTCAGTCAAAACTGTCCCTGAGCACTATCAGTTAAGGATAACGAAGTGCTTTTGAGCAGCTAATAGTCTCTGTGGCAATTTAGGTAAAAAGTACCAACAGGAAACCATAATATGAGCTTGCTGCTCACTTATGAAATGAGAAACCAACATAATTCATGTTCTTTATCCTTATATATTTCAGAAAGTAATGCAACAAAGCCAAATCTACACCTTTATTGGCTTACAGTCTTAAGTGCTACAGGAGAACGTAAATCCCAGCAAAGCCTGGTAACTCCGTTGGCCTCTCAAAAAACATAAAGAACAGCCATCCACTTGTCAGACAAAGAGCTGGATCTGAAAAATTCAAAGCAATTAACTTTCCTCTCAGATTTTAGGCTAATGTCTGACCAAGAGACAACAAGCTTAGGAGGTTCGTTCCAGTGCTTCTGTAATTAACACAAGCTCATACGTTACCAGCTATGTATTATTAGGTCAGCTTTGGCAAACTGGGGACCAGCTGGCAAAGGAATTGCAAACTTCAAAGAAAGCTCTCAAATATCCAAACGCATAATAAAAAAATACTCACTCTTAGTACCTTATCTTGGAGGCTCACATTGGTTAGACGGTGACCTTTACAGGATTACCTTAACACGGAGGGAAATCAGCCCCTCTCTGAAGTGTTCTCAAATTTGTAATAGAAAATGGCTGCTGTTTATGTTGGAAAAAAGGAAGGAAAAGAAAAAGGCTTACATGTCTCCCAACATAAGCTGGAACTCTGATTTAAAGCCATTTGACTTTCAAAGGAACAAAGATAGCTGACTGCAAATTTACAGTATGCAACACAACACTCGCACCCTGTCAACTATGGCAGGGCAGAATGCAGCTTCCAGCTCCTTAATCTTTTCTTTTTTTCATGAATTTGCTCATTTTGCCAATATGAACAGACAGATCCTTTCAAACATGTTCTTTGTTCCCCCCTCCCCAAGCATCCTGTTCTGTCTGGCAACAAAAAGATGGTTAGAGAAAATTAAAAAGATTTAAAAGATTCATTTAAAAGCAATAACTGTTGTTATCCTCTATTTATCAAGCACAGGTGGGGAGTGTAGAGTAGATCTGTCAGCCAGTTTTTCTGTCTTTTTATAGAACTAAAACATTTCTTATTCTGAAAACATCTAGCTATCAGCCATTTATGTATTATTGTACATACTGAATCCTCAAAAGGTGTGGAAAATTTTCAGCTGTTCTAGAGAATTAAGCAAAAAAACCCCTTCTGTTTAAGGATATTAAAGATGTACTATCTTCTTTGCAATGTCAAGTTCTGTTCCTGTTGTTCCAAAGGCAAATTTCTCCTCTTACTGCTGATATATTGCTTTTGGCTGTTCCATCACCACAGCCTGGAATACCATATTCACTTTAGATAGCTACACGGTCCATATACAGACAGCTATCTGTGACGTTCTAAAATCAAAATAACTTATAGAAAAAAAAAAAAAGGCATGAATAATGTGTCACCAGATAATTATTTATTTTCTAAAGTCTTTTAATTAAAGCAAGTAGCCAGCCTAGCTGTTTCCAATTCCCCCTAGATACTGAGTACGGAATTAAAAATAAACATTAAAACATGCATCAATTACATTCTGGAGAACAAAATTAGACTTGGGTTTGGATTATATGCTATTTGAAAGCAGTCTCGGTTTCTACCACTAATGCAGTGCTATCATTAATCATGGGTCTTATTATGTTATAGAAAACGAGCCTTATTAGTTTTCAAACATTTAGATACACAGAATATGTAAGATGTATTTACATTAGCACTTTGGCTCAGAGTACTAAAGTAGTTTTGAAAAGAATCACCCCACTTCTCCCTTTTTCAGTACAAGGGTCAGGTCGCCAGAAGAGTTTTGGTGCATGTTAACTAGATTCCTTGTGAAGAAAACTGAACCAGGTGTGCACGAAATGCACTTCAGTCCCTAAGGGCGAGCAGTGCCTTGGACAGCTTTGAATTATAAATGTGGTATAGATCACCTCAGTCCATGGAGCAATCTAAATCTAGCCCAAAGTAAAATCCCTGAACCACATATACTAAAGATGTTCTTGCCTCAATGCAAAATGCTTGACCTACTGATCCCCTCCAATCCCACTCAATTATTTGTTAATGTAGACAACAGCTATGGAAGACTACAGAAAACACGTGAGCATACTGCTGAACCTGGACTGAAATCAAACCTCAAAGAAACAGTTCTGAACTAAGGATGTCCTGAACATTGTCAGTCAAGCCATCGTAGCACTCAAAAATTTTTGTAACATTTCCATTCCCCTTCTTGGAATTGTTTCACTTGTATATTTAGCATAAAAATCCCTATGTGGTATTTTGCATTTTCAGCTATCTTAAATTTAGGTAGCATTTCAGAATATACAGCAGATGCCTATAAAATATTCTTGTACTACTTCTACTAGCATCAAGGGTGACATTTATTTACTGTATTTCATCACTGTTCAATATAACTAGATGTATCAGGCCTATTTATTTTTGACCGATGAGATATAAACAAAGCTCCTGGGATGTTGTGGCACTTCAGGGCCAATTTGCAGCAAGGATCAGAAAATTTTGCAACTCATCTATGACAGTGAGAGCTTGAAGATGTGGAGACAGCACAGGCACACATGGGGAAGCTGAGCAAAAACATCGTACCCTCTTCAATCTTCATTGCTTGTACAGTGAAAATTTTATATCTCGTTCTGCTAACAAAGCTTTTCCTTTGAGACTGCAATCATAGCTCCTCGCAGCTGAAAAATCAGCAGGCAGTAAGCAGGACCCAAATGGGAGGCAGATTCTTGATGTCAAATGAGAGGCAGCTTTCTCAAAGGGGAAAGAGGGTCTTTGCTCAGGAGCTTGTGGGGCTCATCGACAGGGCTTTAAACTAGATGTGAAGGGGGAGGGGGAAACATAATCGGGAAACATATCAGGCTTGC
>VZTL01096979.1:0-10942 GCA_013400535.1 Scopus umbretta | reverse complement strand
ATGAAGTATTGATACTGTTAATTGGATAAAGAAGAGAATAAAAATATCTGTCCATAAAGTTGTGATTCTAAAAGGCAACATAAATTAAGATGGCTATTTATGCCAGAATTATACCATTTTTAATAGCAGTAAAAGCTACATTTAGGTACCTCTCGTATTTCCCCTTTTTAAATATTAATAATATACACAGACTGCTTTACTGCAGGCTGCTCTGATCTGGAACTGTCCAAAGATAACCCCCTAGAGAGAGTTACAAAAGCTGTTCTCCTCTTTTGCCACCTCTTTACTTACTGTCAGATCCTTCCCATGTAGTCTTCGTGTTTCTTGCACCATTATAGTCTCCAAGATTTTATAGTACAAGATCTCTGCCAGTTTTAATCTGTTTACAGCAAAATCTGAAATTTAAAACCAGAGGTGAAGCCCAATGCCGTGTGCACAAATGGGCTTAAGACTAAATTGACCAGCACTTGTCCTTCTCTAAGAAAATAACAAGTGTGAGTGCGTATAGATAGACTTTGCAAATCAAAAAAATATGTCCAGAAATCCACTAGTCACAAGAACAGCACAAAATTCTACAGATGTTTTAAAGGATTATGTATTTTAGTATTTCTAGTGACGTAATTTTGCAGACAGTTGCAATAATAATGTTCCTATTTGTATTCAGTTTCCTTTAAATTTTAAATCTAAGAAGAATGCAAGTTTACAGTTTTTGTTAAGAGCTGATATAGTTTCAAAGCCCTCATCCCATTTTGAACTGCGACCTTGGTTTTAACCTGTAATGAAGTTCTATTCTTTACAGTGTTCTGTTTGACAGCAACAGTTTTCTGTTCAGATACGTTCTGGATTAAATACAGCTCCACTGAAGTAAATACTTAGACAATAGTATATGTATGCATTTCATTTGCCCTGATTTAATATTTTGAAACATCCCATGCATTTCACTTCCATACCTATATGAGATCCCGGCTGTTCGTCTGTTGACTGAGTGTAGCTGCGACAGAATGTCTCACCTATTTCTTTCACTCTGCTTATAATGCTTTCCATAGGGCTGCGCGCACAAGACCTGAAGTAGAACACAAAGAGAAAACCTTGTTTTATAAGCAAATATCCAGTTTCAAAAAAAAGCTCAAAAACCCCCAAAAATACCATCCAAATAAAAAGAAGAGAAGCTAGTTATACTGAGCTTTCCTCATCAGGCAATAACTTTTATTACCATAGAGAACAGAGGAAAGTGTAAAACGGAGAAATATTGTTTCCTTTGTCTCTTTCCTAACAGAGTTAAGAGAGGCTATGTAGATTTTTGAACAAATGCAGGAGAAAGCAAGAGCTACAGCAGCACACTCAGGAGAAAAATATATCTGATATATCCGCTAGGAGCAAGGTAGTATGAAGGATGCTACAACAGGCAACCAAACCACCAAATGCATCCGCGAGACCACACAAACCAGGCATGGTTTGAGGGAGTACAGGAAAGCTTTCAAAGTAGAAGACTCAGCATCTTTCAGAAAAATACCTTATTTGCTAGCAAGGCAGAGAGGAACTGATGAACTCCACACAGTCACTATCATAAAAAGGGGCCAGAGAATCTCTGTCTGGAGATGCTCTTTCTGAACGCTTCCAATTTTCCAGCAATTCTGTATTAGAGGACAGTGGCTTGCAACTAGTGTCAAATTAAGACACTAAACTATTTTGAAATGCTAGCATTGAAATAAACTAAGGTTTCATTGAACAAAGCCTTCTAATTAACCTCAAAGCTATGTTTCCAAGGAATTTTAATTTGAAAGAGAAAATATCTAAAAGCATAGAATATTATATGTAGTCGAAAACACAGTTCTTTCCATTTCTCCTAATCAGACAGTACATATCCTCCTAGTGCTTGCTGAACTCGTATCCAAGATGAGCAAAGTACTCAATGCATTTCTTGTCAGAGGTCTACTCAATTCTTTTCCCCGTTTTAATCTCTACATCTCTCTCGACAGAATGGTTTGTTACTTGAACAAACTCATTTTTCATCAGAGATTGCAGACACAATGTTTTAATTGCATAATATAAATAGCATCAAACAGTCCTTAAAAAAAAAAATCCAAGAAAAATTCCAAATAGAAATGCATCTTGCAGAACATTTCTAAACTTTTAAGAACAAGTGCTAGGAAGACTTTCAAAATATACGTAACTCCAAAGATGAGAACTAAAAGTAGTATTTTTCACCTATTTATGAAGGTTGCTTTAAAAAAAAATATTACTTTTGCACTTCAAACATTACGTGCTAATACTAGATGTCCATTCTGATTAAAAAAAAAAAAGTATCTGGAGACCTTACTCCGTAATACAGTGAGGCCTATAATTTGCATGCATGTTACTCAAACACTCAACAGCTTTACAGGTATTTCCTATTAAATTATTGCTTTGTACGAGCTATGAAGCAACACTCATCTACCTTTTACTGATAAGCTTTTTTTTTTTTTATGCTCATCTGCTTATGCACCGACATTTTAACGTGCATTTCACTACAGCCAGCATGCAGTCATTCATCCAGGAGCCAAAAATATAGGCTGATTTATATAACTGTGACTCTGTCCTAGAAATGGTGACTATGAAAGACTGAAGTTGTGTTCAGTAGTCACTTATTATGGTTTCCCAGTATCATACAGCAGCTATAAGGGCTGAGTGAGAGGCTCTTGACTAGGAATGCTGTAACTCCTGGTGGGATGCCGCCCTAGGACAGATGTCGTGGCTCAGGGAGGAAACCGATAAGCTGAAGCACACTCAGGGAATGGCCACCAGAAGAACTAGAAGTGGAAAACATGGCTGCTGCTATACAAAAGATCAGCATCAACAATAATTAGGGTCACTGCTAGGCTTATATATATGCTATAAAGTTAGAATAAGATATCCTGAAGTAGCATGGAGAAACGGGGAACCTTTAGGCTGCTTTTAGTCTTATCTTTCCAACTCTTTAAGGCAAAGATTATAGCTTGTTGTCTCTAAAATCTCCCTCCTCCCCCAAAACCTCTGCCAACATAGTTACCATATCTTTTAATTGAGCCATACTTGTTTTAAATTTTAACAAACAAGCAAAAGAGTATTTGGCTTTCAAGAAAAACAGCTAAATTAACATTACCAAAAACTGAAGCTACATTAATACAATGCTGGTGACAAGTCGGGGTGTGTGTGTGTGTATTCAGCTATCCTCCAGAAGATGAGATCATCTAGAAAACAGATCTTTCAACTAGAAACAATACAGAAACACAGACAAAAACGTTCTGCACTAAACAAAAAGTCGTTTGAGCCAGAAAGCAGTCACAAGCATGAAAACACAACTTTCTGTTTGTACGAAAGCAGCTGAAGTTGACACACTTACTCAAAAATAGCTATAAGTTGTTCACTTGGTGCATTTTTCAATCCAGCCACGATGCTCTGCAACCGGCTCACACTTTGTGTTGCTGAAGCAACAGGAGTGATGACAGCTTCCTTTTCTCGAAGGTATCTCCTTCCTGTCAGCGGAGTTGAAGGTGCAAATGACCTTTTCTGTCACAAAGAGAAAAAAATAATAAAATCAGTCAACAGAACTGTTTCAAAAAATTTTTGAATGAGCTTCTCCTGCAAAATCACTCCAAAGATTAAAATGACACCACTAGTATGCTACCTGAAGGCTGCCATCAAACCTGTGATCTCAGAACTGACTAAAAATTAAAGTTTTCCCAGGACTCCATAAACACAAAATATAACACATCTTCAGGGAGACTAAAAATTTACACGGTTTAAGATTTAAAGTCCTGTTTTCCTGTATTATATTTCTAAAAAACCTTTGAGTTAATTTTAATGTCACTTGAATATTGAAAAATACAGGGCAAGAAAGAGAAAGCATATGCTTCCATTCACGGTCCCTGACTGCGTTAGGTGGGTTACACAAGGAGCATGTGGCAGAGCTGCCTCGGAGAGGACCACAGGAAAATGTTCTTTGGGAAGTGCTGCCCTGGTGGACCTAGAGCCTCCCCTTATCCAAAGAACGACGCAGCACTAAGCAGATGGAGCTGTCTTGACTGCACTGGCCTATTTGTAGCCTGCTTTCTGGAAGTCATGCAATAAAGTATGTCGTTTTGGATTATGAGAACAGACTACATTTTGAAGGTAGAAGGCAAATAACGAGGAATGGTTAAGCCTGCAGTCAGTATATGCATAAATAGCAATGAGGTCATCATTACACTACAGCAACTGAAGTTCAAAATTGATAAACTCCTTCCAAACCCTGTCTTTAATTTGCCTGAATATGAAATACACTTATATTTGGGAGAAAAAGCTAAGCCGTATGATTCATTTATACCAGGACTAGCATCTTGTAATAAGTATTCTTATTTTTTAATTGACATGTAAACTAAACAGCATGTGGTTCTTTCACACAGCTGGCACCATTTTTTCCCCTTATCCAAGTTTAAAAAAGTAACCAATCAAGTGTTTTCCCACATGTCAACTTCATTAAATACATTTTTAAAAATAGTGAAATGTTAACTCTGTTTATAGGCTACTTTTTGTAATGAAGAGTTAAGACTTTGGTGGGTTTTATGTCTTAAATGTTATTTTCCATAGAAAATGCACAAGTTGACTTTTCCTGTCCTAAAAAAAAAAAAGAAGTATCAGGAAAACAAATAAATTAATCCAGCGTAAAGGTTTCATGATATTCCTCTGGGGTACAAATGAAGTTTGAACAAAACCGTAAGACCTATATATTTAGGTCTTAACTACTTATTGATTTTTCTTGAACAAACACAGACTACACACGTAAAAGTGCTCTCATCCTGTTATTTACTAAATTCCACAGGAAAGAAGACATCACCATTTCTCCTTAGCACGACAGCAGCTACTGAAGCCTGCAAACAGCATTATTTTCCTCTCAGGAAGAAGTTCAAGAAATTCAGTCACCTCAGTGATTCAAATAGCGTACAAAGGATGGAAAAACTTAAAGGAGTACTTCAGGTGAGACCAAGAAGTTCATTCTATCACCTTTTCAAAATGCTGCTGAAGATGACACTCCACATGAGCTCTTGTTGCCATTTTCCCTACTGGCACGTCTGCAGGAAATTTTCGAGGAGTGCCAATTTCTTCTTCAGCATCAGCTCCTAGGAAAACTCTCTCGTCGAAGTCACCCACTGTCAGAACATACTCTTCATACTCTTTATTCAGTGCTTTGCTGAAAGAGAAGCCCGTGTTTTACACCAAAGGTTAAACTGCTGAAGAAAGAAAAAAGGTGCCAGTGGACCTAAGGTACAAAACCAAAACCAACATGCATTCAAAAGCGTTTTAACGCTTTCAGCAGCAGTGCTGCCTGTGAACAAAAACTTCACTACCCCAAGCAATCTGCCTGCGGTTGTCCCTGCCTTCCTTCAGGCTTACAACCTCCCCTGTTCCCTCGATGACCCACTGCAGGGACCACGCTTCCTCCTAAGTTACCACCAACATTTGGCTCTCAGTAAGAAGGGTAAAAACAATTTTGTTTCCATCCCAATTGTGAATAAAACAGTTTGGAAGTACTCAACTGATCAAAGGTTAAATCTTTGTATACACGGAGCACATTAACAGTAGTTGCTTTCAACTAGCTACATTTGATTTCTACCTATTTTCTGCCACTTCATAGCACTTAATTTTCGTAACGGTACAGAGGAAGAGAAATTTAAGAGCTAGCTGCCTGGATTCAATTTCTAAAATTGCCACTGACATATGACACAAAACAAATCTTTTATTTTCTTTATTCCAGCTAACCCAACAGTAAGCCAGGAACGTCTACTCTCACAAAGGTTGTGAAGCTTTAAACTTACACTTGGGAAGCAGAATGAAATTTCTGGGTAAAAATCAGAAACAGCTCACTTCAATAAATTCTGCCTGCATGTTTTTCACGATACATGAATGTAATATGAAGCGACTTTTGCCTGCAAAGTGCATCAGCAATTCAAGCTACCCCTTAAACGTGCATATTAATGGAACATAACAATGTGTTCATGATGCAAGTGATTCTGTGATCCCACAGGAAACTTGACTGTAGCACAGGTTTACCTTCCCCATGTCCTTTAGAAAAAGTAAAGGTCTATGAAAAGTTTGGACAAAGAAACAGAGAGGCTTTCCTTTTCCTTTAGATGTCAAGCTACTTACAAAAGAACAGGGACTACTGTATCTTCCCACATGACAGTATTATTAAAGCAATACTACTAATTTTTCAGTAGAAATACTAAGAAAAGTTCACTGCTTCAAATGGATCACAGCAACACTGTTTTGTGTCTAAATTTGAGTGTCATCTACATTGTAAAAACAACTGAGTCTTTGCTCAATATTCTCAAAGCAAACCAACAAGTTAAAAACTCACCCTGCCAAAACAAATCATTAGGTATTTTTGGAAAAGGCAAAAAACCCCCTTAAGGCATCCAGAACAAAGCAGCTGCTGTTCATATTTTGCATTTAAATTAGCTTTCAGAAGTGAATTTAAAAAGTTTCTGAAACAACTATACTTGCCTCCTACCGAAATGCTCTACCTCTTTTTTGTGGTTTTGCAATTGTTGCTTCTTTTTCTTTTGAGTACTTCTGTTGCATTCACAGATTTATACGCTCAACTGGAGACTGATAAATGAATCTAAAGACTTCCCTACTCGGGTA
This sequence comes from Scopus umbretta, assembly GCA_013400535.1. Taxonomy (NCBI): domain Eukaryota; kingdom Metazoa; phylum Chordata; class Aves; order Pelecaniformes; family Scopidae; genus Scopus; species Scopus umbretta. The sequence continues at coordinate 4,300 of VZTL01096979.1, read as the reverse complement.
TACTATTCAAGGTGTGCTTAGAAACACATCCGTGACCTTCAGAGTCAAGATTTTGATTTGCATTAGATTACTCAAAGGTTACAATTGTCAGAAAATACGGGCAAGTACCACAAAACCTGACATTAAAGAAACTCTGCAGCTGACCCCCAACATTTGACGCATCTCAGGTCCAGAAAGCATTTCAGCCAGATAGCAGCTTTGATTATCAAATAATTAAAAACCATTAGTTACGGTAAGAGAAAAGAACAGGAAAACCTGAGATTTAGCATTCAAAGGGCTGTATGTTAGAAATTAAACCAAACCCCATGATTAAGAACATAAGCTGTAACTTACTTATTTTCTGTAAAATTGCAAAGATCCAACAGACATTCTCCTTTTAAGATCTAAGAATAAAAAGCAGAAATATCTTATATAATGAAGTCAAAACTGTTCCAACTCGAACAGTGTGAGAAGGACAGGACTGTTTTAGCCAAAAAGGAAATGAGATTTAGGAGCCTAACTGGACTTTTCTTGTCTAGACCAAAAGACTACAATGCCGCTAGCAAGACAAACAGATTAGGACAAAGCACAATTCTATCCAAGCTCTAAATAAACTCACTCTTCAGAAACAGTACTGCTATTAAACATCTGTTCCGTTCGTGGGTTAGGGACTGACCTGATGAACAACACCACAGAAACTTCCACGGAACTGGAAAAAAAATTTCCAGGGTCAAAACCTGACGGAACAATTTGTACACCTCTGACCTCAACCTCTTCCTTCCAAAGCATTTTGCTCAGCTCCAAGAGCAGCAGTAGGGCCCACACTATCGTGAGTTATCCCATAAAATTATTTCACAATGAGATTACTTTTTTGCCTGAAGAAAGCATTATCATCTACGGTTCAGTTTCACGCTCCCAAGAAAGCAGGCAAAGATTCTCCACTGACATAAAAAACCAAAACACAGGGTACCTTACAGCACACATCATTAAGAGTGAGAGTAAATTCTGCTCCTGCTAAAATACACACAAAGAAAACCAGACCCAGCCCAAGTTTGTTTGCCTATTAGTACACTTTCCTGAAGAACCTGCAGGATTTAAATGGTCTCGAGACCATTCATCTGAGCACTACCATGCATTCTTAAAAATAGCAAGATGTACCTTCCTATCAAATAGTTTCGAAATGTATGGTTTAAAGTAGTGTTCCTTTATTCCTTTTGCTTCTACTAAAAGCCCGTCATGCAGCTCACATAGTGTGGCAATGATGCAAGGAGGATCTTCAGAGGCTTTGATCTCCGTCGCGTGGAGGTCCGCTGGTAAGCCTGAGAACAAGGGGGATGGGGAGGGAGGAAAAAGACAACCAACCTTCAACTTAATTTAAAAAGAAACAAGAGAACAAAGTGTATTTGATTTTAAATAATCTGTCCCCACAATACCTTTAAACGATGGATTTAGCAAATCTCTTCTATTTGGACACAAAATGGCATTTGCAAAAATCAGGTCCAAGCAGCACAGAAGCAAGTGATAGGAATTTACCAAATCATCTCCAATCATACGGAAATTACCTTTAAGAGACAGCATATCACGTCAAGCAATACAAAAGCAGCTCACAAGTCAGAACATATACAAACCGTGCAGCTAAAAAAAGCAAGCCTACCCTTCGTGTACACAAAGAGAGTCCAGCAGAAGTTGAAGAGATCTTTAACGCCGCATGGCACCCGTCTATCAATGAGGAAAAGGGGAGAGAAGTCAGTCTTCAGTTCCAGGAAGCTGAAGCTTGTTTTGCAGTAAGAATTTCATTCCGTTTCCTTGCTCAAAATAACAGCCAGAACTGTTGCCTATCTTAATTTCAGACTAAGGCACAATCTAAGCTACACGTCCTTATTTCAGCTTTCACTAACCAACGGTCTCCTGCCTTGCTCCACAGAGTGTTTTGCACATCCCCGACCTTCCGGCCCTTTTTTCAGCCAACGGTTGCCTTTGGCCTGTGACTCTGGACACGCTATTTTGCTGGTGTCATGTCTCTAGCAGAATCTTCCTGTGGCTGCAGGCAGTGAGATGCCAAGGGCTATATAAATTCCAGTGATGGTTTTTCCTATATATTTTACTAAAGCATCAGTCATCCCTTCAAAACATGCAACTACAGCTTGTATTACAGCTCATCTGCTGAATTGTGTTTGGAGTAGAGATTATCCAAAACCACAGAGCTGGAAGACCAGGGAAGACGTTATTCCAGACAGCCCACAGAGACGCTAAAGCTGCGGTTACACTAATGAACGCTGCTCCAATGAAGGGATAGGAACAGAGCATACCAACAAAATTCCTCCCAACATGCAGCGATGCCCACAAGGCTACCTGCCATACATGAAGAGCTGTAGCAACAGACGCATCCTTTCTACCTGTAGACGTGGAGACATGCTGGAGCCTTTTACCAGAACAATTATCTCCCCTTCACATTCGGAGGACACATGGGAGGTGGCAAAAATACCTCGCACAGACCCAGCTCGGCTTCCTCATCATTCAGGCTACGCTCTGACTATAACGGTATCACAGAGATGGCCGCAGAGTCGGCAGGGAATACAGACAAACTCCTTTAATTAAGGCAGGAGTTCTGTGTGTGTGCAGAAGATGACATCGCTAGTTGCTAAGTCTGTCATAAAAACGAGTGCATCATCTGTAACTTTCTTCCATTTGCGTGTTACCGCCCATCTGGCAATCACATCAAAAATCCAGTAACGGACGTCACTGTGGCTGTAACGCCGCTTTGCACAGAGGGACTACGTCACGATACCAACTACCTCAGCCAGTACTTTGCCAAGAGAAAAGTTCCTGTGCTGCCTAAGTTATTTCTGCTAAACGTTTTAAGTGTCGGTCTCGCAGTATCCAAGTTAATGCACCTCAGGGTGCCTCTCCCCACGACACGCACAGACACTCTCACTGCGGGCCACTTTCTGCATGTTGCAGTGAACAGCGGAAGAAAGCTCCGCCGATACGAGCCGCACCCCATGGAGACAAGGGATGCTTCTGTATTCCCTGCATTTCAGAATCAAGGCCACAAGGAGGCCCTATCACTCCGGAACTTTACGTAACTTTTCAAAGCACAAATAATGATCTTAATTTTCATAAAGCTCTATTAGGTATAGCCCTTTCCAGGGCAAAGTCATACTAAATCTCAAAAATACCTCTGTTTCCTGCTTCGCTGTGGTTTAGAAGTTTCTTCGTAAGGGTTTTGAAATATATCCAAAAATATTGGTTCGAACTTTCTGAAAATCACAGTTGACACTTCAAAATTTCTCTCCAGCCTCTCCACTCGCTCTCGGAATTCCTGTGGTAGATTTGACATGTCCATCCACTTCTTCATTTTGCTAAAAAACTGAATTAAGCTTGAAAGAAAAAAGAAAATCTACTTTATTTTGAGCTTTAAGTAACTTCCTTTATTCTGAATTTTTTAAAAAGCCAAAATGCAACATATTTACTCCTTAATGACTAATTTGATTAATATATAGGTTTACCGTCTACTTTGATAAACTCCCAAACTGTACATATTTACAGGCTGCCAGCACAGCTGCGTCAGCTAGGGGACGGGTAGAGAGGAAGGAGCATGCACAGCTCCGTCTGTGTCGAGGGGGAGGCAGGAGAGGCGACGGAACTGCCAGCAAGGGCCTCTGCCCATCGGAGGTACCCAGGCAAAACCCCGCTAGCTGTAGGTGCGATTACGCTGGCAAAGCCCCCTCTGGCAGCTGGGCTGAGAAGAGGTCTTTGAGGGGAGCGAGCAGCGTTCCCAGCTCCGCCGCCTCGGGTCGGAGCGGCGGCGGCACGCGCGGCTGCCTCCGGGCCCCACCGTGCCCAAGCGTTTCTGCGTTCCCAAAACGCCGCACGGCCGCCGTCAGCGCTGCGCCAGCGATTCGGCGTAAACCCCGAGTTGGACACGAGCCTCATCCGGACGGCCAACGGCGCCTTCGGAGGCCGCGCCTGCGCTCCCACCGGCTGCAGGAGCGGACACCCGGCGCAGGCGGAGCAGCCGCTGCTCCGGCGAGGGCGGTTCTTCAGAGGCGTGCCGCGCGCCACGCCCGCGCACCTCTTCCCCTGCTCGAGGGAAGCGGCCTTCCCGCCCCAGCCTGCGGCCTCGGGAGGCGCGCTCCGCAGCGCCCGGAGCGGCGGGCCGGGCAGCTTCACCTGAGTCTGGCGGAGCGCAGGATCCTGGTCAGCGAGACGCCGTTCCCCTCCATCAGGCCGCTCCCCACGGTGGGCACCAGGCTCTTGCGGCAGGCGACGTAGAGGGCGCAGGCCAGCCAGTGCAGCGCCTCGCCCTGCGGGGGGAGCA
>VZTL01096976.1:0-12547 GCA_013400535.1 Scopus umbretta | reverse complement strand
TTTTTTTTGCCTTGTGGTCCAAATTCCTGTTTTCTCTGCAAAGGTTTTTATGTTCTCTACAAAGGTGAATCAAGAGTTAGTTGTAAAACATTATTGTGCATTTTTCACCATGGGGCTGCTTGAACAGACTTTGCGAGTTCAAGTCATTTGAGATAACTGCTGAACAAAACACCGCTTTGAAGTACTGATACATCTTCTGTATTTGTGACAGAGCTCTTCACTGACATGGATCTTTCCTAACCTTGCAGAAATGTAGATCTCATTCCGTAATACTGCTTAGTAGATATTCAGTGCCTGTCAGGTTTAGTTACATGTCTTGTGTATAGAAACAGAGATAATTCTTATAAAACACATGTTACAGAGCCGCATCCTTTTCAGACTAAACCAGAAGGTCTGCAGACATTATTTAAGCAAGCTTTCTTCCCAGGTATTAGCAGAGCGAGCTGTGGTCTGAATACAGAGCTGAGATCCAGACAGTCCCTGGGTGTAATGTAATTTGTCACGTATGCTGTCCAAAGCATCTTCTTGGCCTTTAGAGGTGCTGGTACCTGCAGCTCCTATAGCAATTGCAGGAGTTCTTTATAAAACAGAAAAAAATAATTACCTTACTTAGCAAGGATAAAAGCTGGTAGTAAATTACAAACACTTTGAAGATAAGGAGGGTATCTTCTTGTTTATGCTTCAGCCTTTAAATGTTGTATATTATATATTTCATTTCCAATTTTTCAAAGACCTGTTGAATTTAGTTACTAAACATTTAAGTCTGTGTTATTTATATCAATGCAATGCACTTGACCCCGACTCAGTTACAGCTGATTTATGTGAACATAACTGAAAGGAGGATCAGCTCCAAGGAAGCAAATGCATTGAGAACTGTCTTCTCTTTTAAATGTTCTTATAAGGCAAATAGACATAGTGCTTATGTACATAAAAGTAAAGGTATGGAATATGTATTTGCAGTGTAACAATATTCAGCTGCAAGGGATAAGGTGAGGAATAACCAGCCAGGTAGTAACTCTGCAGTGAAGAGCAGCAGGCAGCAGTACTACCTGACTGAGAAAAATAAACATCGTGGTTCACAGCAGTGCTATAAGATAAATTCGGAAAATAATCCTCCAGCAAGGAGGCTTCAGTAGAGCACCCCATTGGCTTGGAGCGTCGGTGAAGCAGTGGGTCAACAGCAGTGTCCAAGTTAGGGGGAGGCAGAGAGACTGAAGTTGGGAGAGATTGCCCCATTATCTGTCAAAGCCCAAGGAGCAACGTGGTACCGTAGTGCTCTTTAAAAGTTCTCCAAAAGACAGTAACTATTTAGATATATACAAGAAGGTAACGGGGGACATGGTGGCCACTTGCTCTTCATTCCACCAGGGGAGGAGAATTAGCAACTTCGTTCAGGTACAGGCCAAATGTTTTGGAGACCTGAGCATTCTGCAAGAGAGTTTGGTTAGGAGGCTGTGAAACCTCCATCAGAGGACGGTTGTTGTAGGACATGGGTAGGCAGGGTGCTCTGTCAGAAGTAGTTCTGGTGTAAATAGCTTTTTCTTGGGGCAGGGTTTTAGACGAGGTGACCCCTTAGGTTCCCTCCCAGCCTCGAATGGTGTAGCTTGGCCCAGCTTATCTTTTCACAGGATGAGATGGATTATGTCCCAATGTCCTGGCTTTGGCAACATTTCTGACAACATCAATGTCATTCCTTTCTGATAATGAGTAAATAGAAACCGAGAAAGCACTTTAGTTTTTGCTTGTGTGCATCTGTACGGAGACACATTCGTGCACAGCACATTTTTTATGTTTTCTGTAAGGCATTTTATTGCTTCCAGTGGTGGTCTTAATCACTATAATAGCAACTGTTATGTAGATATAACTAGCAAGTCTGGAGACATTCATATTTTTCTAAATATGGGAATTTGGAAATACCTGGGCAGAATCAGCATTTTACTCTGCCATTATGTTTATTCATGGAGTTTTTCCATCAGAAATTCAGACTGATTATCACTGAATAGGAGGAGAAGAGGAAATAGTGTTCTGAAGAAATCACCCTCAATGTGTAATGCTTTTCCCATTTATATGGATTTACTGTATATTTAATTTCTGAAGAGGATCTGCAGAGCCTTTACTCCCTCTTCAGCTCCCTCACACCTGTACTGTGCTGTCTCTGTGCTTTTTAACTTTTAACTGTGCCTGATCTTATTAAGTCACAAGAATTGTTCTAGTTCATCTATTAAGTGTATCCTCTGAAAAGATAACTAAAGAAAACAAAAAGAAAAAAAAAGGTTTTTACACCCCTGTATATTTGCAGAGAATGTTTTAAATCCTTGTGGTTTCTTTGAATACTCATCTCATGGCAGTACCTGTTCTCTGACTTGCATATATACTACTTTTTCATAATAAGCTTAGCTGAACATCACAAGCGCACAAATCTTTGTGTATTCTCTGCAAAGTTACTTCAATGAATTGTAGCGAATTAAGGTATAGTAAAAACAAAAAAATCCCACCTTCCTCATTTTTTTTAAAAAGATTTTTTTTTATTCACTTGTAGTATGATAGTTCCTCTTTATAACTTAAATTAAAATTTATACCAGCATTATTTCAATCCAAATCTGATCTTCATTCTTTAAATAAATTTGTGGAAGCTATACCATAAGCATACAGTAGAAATTATATTGTTAAGGACATTGCAAGTTTCTAGCATTGAGCCTCCGAAGAGGCTGGTGGTACCAGAGGTAGCTGATGTGTGTTGGACCTCACAGTGGTTTGCAGTGCAAAGGTCTCAGCTCACATATCTTTGGTTGCAAACTCATTAAAAAATGCTTTTAAATGGTTACTCGATGTTTGAAGTACTGCAGCCTGTTCCCAGTCATCTTATTTGTAATAGTGTCTCGTGTGTTGTGTCTCCTAGCTCTACATACAAACTACCACACTTACAATATCCATGAACTTAAGTGCTTCAGTGGCCCTGGGGATGCTTTACATGCCGAAGGTGTACATCATCATCTTCCATCCTGAGCTAAACGTCCAGAAACGGAAACGCAGCTTCAAGGCTGTAGTCACAGCAGCGACCATGTCATCACGGCTCTCGCACAAGCCCAGCGACAGGCCCAACGGCGAAGCCAAAACGGAGCTGTGTGAGAACGTAGACCCAAACAGTAAGTACTGCTGATCTTCTGTTCATTGGCTGGCTGGGGGCTTGGAAGACTTTGACCAATATCTGAGTTTTAGGGTCTTTGTATTGTTTGGTCTTCTTAGTTGAAGATTTTTGATGTCTCAATTTTTTTATTTTTTTTTTTAAATTCTCTATTCCTCCTCACTTTTTTGAGTTGTGCCAGTTGGCAGCAACTCCTCACAAAATGTTTGGTAGCTGTGAGTAACTCCTCCTTTCCCTCCTGTGTGAGTGAGAAATCAGCAGCACCCTTGAGTACCAGACCCTTCAGCCTGTGCCAAACTCAAACCTTCCTAACCCTGGCAGATACAGTTTCCAGGATGGATGGAGTGACAAGGACCAAGTTATAATTTTTTTCCTTGCAAAGCTTCTTTACAGTAATCTCACAATCCTTGAAGGTTCCCATTTAAGGATTTTATCCAGTCCTATAAAAGTGAATGCAAATCTTGCCACTGATTTAAAAGGAAAATAGATCGAAAAGATGCTTCCAGTTTCCTTAATGTGCATAGCATGGTATATTGTAGCACAAAATTACATACTGAGGCCATCAAATTTGATTTGCATTTGAATCTGGAAGGAGTTGAGGAAGGAGACAGCTGCACAACTTTGTAGCATATTGGAAAGGTTTAGACATGTCTGCAGTTTTTATGAAAAACAGATCTGAATGTGGAGAAATGCCCTTTCCTTGCCCATGATCCGTTCATCCATTTGCTGCTGAAATCCCTGCCACTTCTTGTCTATTAACTGCCATCTGAATATCTGCCTCAAAGCAGAAACTCTGCTGTCAAAGCAAAGTGGAAACAGCCAGCAAATTATTGACACAGCACTTTTCCTCCCTTTATTCACCCCCTGAGTATTTTTCTCTGACGTCTTACCATGCAGGTATACAAAATCTGTTCTAACTGGAAAAAACAAAATTTGTCTTTGGAAACTGAACTAGCTGAACTGTCTGAACTATGATTCTGACATAAGACTGTAAGGAAATGCTTCTCATAAATTAAGGACCGTATTATGCCTCCTTCCGTCATAATGAACAGAGCCCTCGCTGCAAGAGAAAATAAATATATTTCCCGTGTTAGGGTATTTCTCAGCAGGAGTGAGAGCTGCAGGGTCCTCTGCCAGGTCAAATTCCTGTTAGGTAATACTGGCCACGGTGAAGGAACCCCTTCCACTCTCTCCGGTCTCCAAATCTACTCCTCGCAGTGACGCTGCTGCCGTTGAGGCTGACCCCCCCCAGTCTGCAAACCCCGACCGCTCCTCGAGGTGCTCGGGCAGCATTGCTGCCTGGGACGGCCGGGTCGGGAAAGGCCTTCGAGGATGGAGGGAGAGGAAGGGGAGGAAGGAAGGGGAGGATTTTGAAAGACAGCTGGGGAAGGGCAGGTGAGTGTCTGCTGCTGAACTGCAACTGATTGCTGTTCTGGTCAAATGGGTTGGAACTCGTTTCTCCTCCAGAAAAATAAAAATCTAAAAATTTCCACTCCAAGACTTGAACAACAAGAAAAATATAAAAGCTCTGATGATGAAATGTTCAGTGTCAGAACGGGGTAGACCGCTGTGGGAAGTACAGCTGGGGGCTTTCCTACTCTGGGTTTCCCCTCCTGGTCTCATTCTCCTGTGCTGCATGTTATGGCTGTTTCCAGGCTTCTGAGAATATTCCCCCCCTGCCAAAGAACAGTCAGGTTTTGACCTGGGAAGGAGAAATGTTCATTAAAAAGAAGTATTGCTCACTTAACCCGCCATATTCCTGGTAAAATACAACATGTTTTCATCCAGGACTATATACTAGAGTATATTTTTAACAGGCAGGAGAAGTAAGGGACAGAATCCCCCTGCTTGGCGGGATGCACCATTTTCTGCCTCAAGCATCCAGTCTGCAGTCCCGGTTTTGTTAACACCGATTTAAAGCTGGGGTAAAGTCCACTGGGAATACAACCCTCACAAATCCAAAATTAGTGAAGGGAGAATGCTTTCGGTGAACTCGTTTGCTTACATGTAGGATTCTAAAGCATATAAATTTGTTTGTTCAACCTAGTCAGTCAGGAAATGTGCAATAGTATGAATTTATATGTCTTTCTCCAAGTACTGGGCTTTTGAATTTTTTTATAGTTTGGAAAATAAATTTCCTTTAAAATCTTTTAATTATTTATGTATAGTACCATCTGCTCATATTATCAGCTGCACCTACTACTAGTATTTCATTACCTGGATATGCGTGTTAATAAAAACTGTTAGAAAATCAAATGAAATAAACTACTGCTGTACTTAAAGTATTTGGGTACATTTAGTCTTGGTGTGGGCTACTACTGCAGTTAATGGGAGCTTTCCTACAGCAATCAGTAGGTTGTCAATCAACCACCTGCTCAGGCAACATTCAGCAGGTATGTCTATACAAGTCATTCATTGAATACCTGAATTGAGTTTCTTTCTTTTTTTTTTTTTTTAATTCAAATGTTTGGGGTTTTTTTAAATGTTTACAGTTCCATTTTTAGGTGCAAAAACTGAAAACCATATTAACGAGCTCAAAGAAACCAATGCCATCCAAGCAAAACTCCCCACATTTTCAGTGGAATTGTGGATGTGGTCTCAATAAATAAATAAGGTTTTGATGTTATCGTAGTGTTCAACTTAAAAAAATATTTTGTACAGCAGATGGGAAAACTTTCAGAATTTTACCAACTGGAAAATAGGAAATGCGAATAAAAAACTGCCCCAGATGTTTGCATCAATGCTATGAGCATTTTTTTTCAATCTCAAATATCTTTCTTCAAAAGAAAACAAAAATAACGTATTTTCAGTATTGCTCTTTTTAAATTGGTTTTGATCCACTAGCGATGGCTAACAACTACCTACAGAGGTGGAGGGGAGGTGGTCAACTGCAGCAGGTACCTTCCTGGTTGTACCTGCTGCTCTGAGGAGCACAGGGATGGGAAGTCCTGGTTGTGAGGCCTGTGCCAGGCTCCTCTGGAACTCACTACATCAGGCTGAGAGTAAATTAATTGAAGGGGATTAAAGGATGAGTCTGAGACTCATCAGCACTGTGCAAAGCTAGCTTAGATGCAGATCTGGCTTAGCTACCAAGTGTTTTCTCCTAAGTGCAAAAGTACAGTTGGGTTTTCTAGTTTGATTTTCTACTGTATTTCCTGGTGATGCTGCTGTTCATGGCTTGCTCAGGTACTGGAGACTGGAGTTGCCATTTCTATTGAAAATACACAAGTATTTCCTATCTCCTAAGAACCGATTGCCACTGAGCCACCAGCATGGGACTCATGTACCTCCAAACATTGGGGAATCTGGTGACTAAGCCCAGATTTAGGGCCTGTCCTACTTATATGCCAGAGTCAACACCAAAAGCAAAATGTGTATGGTTTTACAGAAAAGTAGCCTTAAAAAAACCTCCGTGATTTAGTAAACTTTAAAAGAACGCCTAATGGCCTGAAGATGTGCATGTAAAACTGCAAGGCCTATAAATTACCTGAGTGGCTTCCTGAGAGCAGGTGGCGCTCAGCAGCGGCACTGAGCACCATGTGGAAAGGCTGCACAGAACTCTCGGGTGATCTGCAGGAATTTGAGCTTGGAAAAAATGTGCAGAGCACTTAGGGGAGCCGGGCTCAAGCACTGGGGTTTTAGCGTGAGAAGAAACTGCATTCACATGGGAAGAAAATCTCTTGAAATGCAGTGACTTTATATCCCACCTATCAGGAGGAATCGACACTCACTGTGTTGCAGCTTTTTATTTGGAATATATGGGAAGGAAGAAATTTCACAAGTTGAGCTCCCTGCCACGTCCTGGGAGGGCTTCTGTGCTGAATGGGACATATTAAGGCCAAGCTTTTCAATCTAAAACTGCATTACTTATGAAAACTCTCTTAATCATTCCAGTTCGCCATCTGGTGTGTGCATGTTTTACTCATTCAACAGCTTTTTCCTCCTAATACATTTTTGCATCAGGTTCAGATCAGCAGAATTTGGTGCACAGCAGCTTTCATCCATGTAACAAGTTCATTCTGCTCTCATGTGTCTTTGGTCGAATTTCACACGATTTGAGATGATGCTTCTCATCAAGTTTGAAGTTGAACAGATAGTGAGTGCTTCTGCTCGGTTGTCTTCTTGAGTTTCTGCTGCAGGAGTGTGTCAGACTATGGGACAAACATTTGAACCTCCAAGCCATACTTAACTTATATTGAGATTTACATGTAATTGCTGCTTTTCCTTAGCAACTTGTTTTAATTCATGGCTTTACCAAACACTGCAACAGGGAAAGCAGCATCTTGGTTGTTTGGTAATGAGGAGGTTGTGCTTCTCACAGGCTGGACAAGGAGACCTTACTGGAAGGGCGTTTGCTTTCATGCATTTCCCTCTTCAAGCAGCCCTGAGAAGGAAACCGAACTGCCCAGTGCTTCCTGGCAGCGGCTCTTCTGGGAAGATGCTTTCTTGCAGGAATTGGGATAGGGTCTTTCGGAACTTGACAGCGCAGGGAGTGTTGGTCTTCCAGTGTCCCCATTTCCAGGCTCATGGGAAATATCTCACAGTCTATGAGAATGTCTGTGGTCAAGTTTACCCCCTTTTTGGGGGCCTTTTCTCTGCTCTACTCATAAAGCTTTGAGATCACGATGAGCATTGCAGAGTAGCCCAGCAGTATACAGTATTGAACTGGAGGCATGCAGCATCTCTATGGCAAAGGCCAAGTGACAAACGACCGTAGGAAAGGAAGAGCAGCTGGTGGGAGGAGACCACTTTCCCCGAGGAGTGCAGTTGAGATTTGCTGAGAAGTGGCAAAGGAAAGGTGTGTTGCTCTGGACTACACAGACAACTTTAAGGTCTAAAAGCTTATAAGGGTCTAATTTTCAGTAAGGTTATAAGTTTGTGGACTTTTAAGCTAGCAGGTGCTTTGAGGGCTCAGTACCTGTGCAGACATATTCAAGATGTTTTTTTTTCTCTTTCTCCTTTATTTAGCACAAAGTAGAACTTACTTGGCAGTCGATTCAGTTTTCAGTAGTGAAGTGCACTCACTGCCCCGTGTCCCCAAACAGAGCAGGCATCGTTTGCATGTTTTAATTTCAATACAGTGCTTTCCTGTGCGCTGTCAGCTGAGAGGAGTGTCTGTCCATCCTCATTTTTCTCCATGTGTTGAGAATGGGCACTGACTTTGTGGATTCCCATCGGTAAGCTGTGGATAGCGTATGTGGAACACAAGGATCTCCTGTCTCAGACAGACAGGCAGACACCACTGTGCAAATGCTCCCGTGTTGTGCCCTGGTGTGTTTGTGTATTCATTCCTGTTCATCCTTAACATCACTGACATGACATTGCCTATTACATCTTTCTGAGGAAAAAAACCTAAAATGGCTGTCGATGATGCTGAGGAACCTGAGAGTGACTGCATGGGTGAGGGAGGACTGGGGAGTCTTAAACTAAAGCCAAAATGTCCCAGAGTTTGTTCAGGGGAGAGGGGGGAAAAAAAAATTCAACCAGACCCGCTCTTCTCTGAGCAGCTGCTCCCATGTTCAGAGGTACCTGAACTTCCGTGGACTGGTTCATTTATTTCTAACCCAGAGTTAATTTTGTACAGTGGCGCCTCTCAGCTTTCCAGTATTGCTGCTCTAATCCGAGCTCTTCAGTTCGATTAATGTCATGGCCTCCATGGCAGGGCAAAATTTGAAGAGTTTGTTGTGAACAGACGTATTATACATACCAATGTATTTACTTTTCCTGTAGACTGCATACCACCAGTAAGAAAGAGTGTTCAAAAATCTGTTACTTGGTACACTCTTCCACCTACTGTATAGCTTTTGCCTGCTTTCCAAAAAGGTAAGGAAAAATCTAGCTTCTTATTACTTTATTCTCAAGTTATTGTTCTGATTATTATGATATACATAAATACATGAGGAATGTGCATTATGTTCAGCTACATTAAAACAAGTGTCTAACTTAAAAATTGTTCACGTACCCATTACCTAAAGCTCCCATGTGAAAGGCTGCTTTGAAAAGGGGAGACCCAGGACCTGGGTGATTTTAATCCCTGTGCCGTGCCCCAGCGAAACAAGGGACTGGTGGTCGTCTTCTTCCCACCGGTGGAGGTGGATCCCAAAAAGCCTTTGAGGATGTAGGTATTTGGTAACAATTTAATAAAGGAACAAACAAATCATCAAAGTTAATTATGGCAATCAGATCTAACAACTAACAAAATGTTTTCTTAGTCATTTCTAGTAGCTTTACCAGCAAGGTTGCCTGGCAGCATAAAAATAACGTTTGCTAACATGTGAGCAATCTTCTTTACTCTAAAATTATAAATGGCTCCAAAAAAGTTTGCAAAATCTTTTCTTCACCACAGGTGATCCCAGTGACCGCTCCTGAATAACCACAAGTGAACAATTTTTGAGGGCTCGCTTTTTCTAAGTGTTGTGACTGCCTACGTGGTGATCTTGTGAGCTAATTTCATATTTGTGACTTCATCAGCCAGGAATTACTGCTTTTCTACTGCAGTCACGGGTATGAGAAAGCATTTGATCTCAGAGACAAATAACTAACAATCATTAATAAATGTTTCCCATACCTGCAATTCTGTGTGTGCGCTCAGACGGCTTTGCCCACTCCTTTGGGGCTTTGCCCAGGTATGAAATGTCCTGCCCTGGCTACTGCGGTACTGAGCAGTTTGTGCCGGAAGAAATCGCTGTACAGAGCCCTCAGAATGTTTAGCTGATCTCTAATAGGTGAGCACTTGTATCAGCAAAGGCAGGAATGCTGCTTGAATTGAGTCTCTGAGTCACAGGAAAAAAAAATACTAATATCTTTAGCTGGTGTAAATTGCCACAGCTCCAGTTTCAATTCAACTCAAGTTCTTGTGAAGTGTTCAAATTGCTTTTTATTGTGTTTGAATCTGCCCATTATTCTAACTTACACAGCTCAGGCAGAAAGCCTCATTTCAGGTGCGAAGCTCTTTATGAACATCAGGAGGACCTGCCTCACCCGAGGGCCAGAGTCAGAAAGGTTGATGGTGGCTGGTGTCGAGGGAAATATAACAAAGTAGTCAGAGAGGAGAAGGGGCCACGTGAAGTATTATTGCAAATCAAATGTGAAAGAGTAAAGGGTGACTATGTGAAGATGAAATTGCTAAAGGAAGGAGATGAGAAGGAGGGAGATAGAAGAGACCCTAAATCTCAGGAGGATCACTTTTTTTTTAATAAAATTTTAAAAAGGCTTAAAATTTAAATAATTAGGAGCTCACACAGATTTCTCAATTTTTTTTTTTTCATGTAACATTATTGTATCACATAAAGAATTGCTCTCTGCAAAGGCACACAAATAATTTTACTGTACAAGTCCTATAAAAAGCGATTGGCCATTCAGATTCTTCAAGCAGATTTTAAAATTTGGGCCACACCAAGCTATGAAAAATGCTACAGTTGAGGATGGGTTCAGCTTGTGATGGTCTTGCCCACACCAGTGCTCTTCTCATCAGGTATTGTTTTCCGTTTCTCACCCATGAGTGTTTCTGTTCCAGCTGGGCTGGTTGCTGTAGCTCTGGTTGCTATGTTTTGATTTGTTCTTCCAGGAATACAAAACAGAAAACAGCAAGAAACAATATACTGTATTAAAAACAAAGCAGTGATATCAGGAAAACATCAATGTAGTTGTAAATTGACACTTGTTTTGCTAGTAACATATTTGTGTGTAGGTATGAACACAGTGCTTAAGCTGTTAGTTGACTATATCCATTTCTGCTGTGTGATGCACGGAGAATTGCATTTATAATGCTTTTAAATTGTTTCCTGTGAGTGACAAATAGGACTTCTTTACTGTTGAGACTGGTGAAAATAAAAGGCTTGAAAAACTCTACATGGTATCTGGGTCAGGCAAAAAATTGTCCATCACCTGAACAAGGTGAAGAAACACCAAGTGCTTTTGTAGAGTCACATTTGGTGCTGTAGAAATATCTGCAGCACTTTTATCCTGACCCATCGCCAGGCAATATGCTTACTGGTCAGGAGGAAAAGACAGTCCAGTGACTGAAGTGCTTGTGACATCTGGAAGACCTGGATCCACCCCTTGGGCTTTCAGAGTCTCCCAGTGCAAGGCTAGCACGTGGTGCCATGCTCCCTTCCCCTTGTGCTCTCATGGATGATGATGATGAGATGCTCATGCATTGCAGATGGGATCATGTAAGTCCCAGCAAGACAGCTCCTCTCTTCTGCTGCCTTCTGGACTTGATGAGCAAGGACCATAATGTTTTGAGGGTAGCAGTCTGACACTTCATGCCAAGGTCAGTGAATTCTTTTCCTAAGCTGGTGCAAAGACTATGCGGCTTTCCTCAGCGTGTCCCTTCATCACACTGGAGTTACTGAGCACTTTGCCATGTATATAATACATACTGCTTAACAGGGGTTTGCTTCTGTGTAAGAAGGACAAAGAAAACCATGGCACGGGTTACTTTTTTGCTGCGGGAAGGACCTGAGTGATGCCCACGAGCTTGCTGTGCTCTGAAGTCTGTCATAAAATAATATTTATAAAAGCAGTCAAGGAGAGGCTAAATGGAGAGTGCCCCCCCCCCCTGCTTTTTTTGGTTGGATTATTATTACTGGCATTGTTATTTTGGTTCCTTTTCTCAACAAGATGGAACTGGCAGTCCTTCAGCACTTAAAGCTGTTTTAGCAGGGATGATGATGAAACACTGCAACTCATCAGCAACGTTTTATCATTTGCTGAACTTTTCTGCTGAACTTTGACTCAATCTGGGCCAGATGCTGAGCATGTCTAAACCACAGTTGTCCCACTGCTTTGAAGAAGAAATGTCAATTGATATTAGTGGAGGCTCTGGCCTCAGATTTTCAGACAGCAGCTAACCTTTCCACCTTAGCTATGTGCCGCAGTGCTCGGCTGCGAGGGGTTAAGGACACAAAGAGGAGCGGCTACCTGCTCAGCAGAAATGTTTTCTGAACTTTGTACTGCAGCTGGCAGATCCTTGAACTTTGCATTCCTCTTGAATTCATGTTGGTTTCCCCAAAGCTGATCCTGCGCACTGCTTTGGGCAATGAGTAGATCTCCAGTACTAACTGAATTAATTTGAAATGCCAATCATTGTACCTCTCTGCAAAGGCAGAGCCGGGAGGGTTGGCTTTTATGCCGAGCAGGCCATTAACACCACTGAGGCTGCTAAACAGTTATAGTTGTGTTAGGAATGAGGGTAGCTCAGCCACAGTCCAAGGCAGGGGCTCTCCTCCCAGGGCTTGAGCACAGTGTGCTGCTTCCAAAAGGTTTTCAGTCGCTTTACAATCCATTTTTTGCCTGATCTGTATGCAGAGGAATTTCCATGGTGATTGCCAAGTGTTGAGATCATTTGTAAGGTATGTGCAGCACCAGGTTGTGTGAAGTCATTACGTTTCTTGGTCA
>VZTL01096964.1:0-12297 GCA_013400535.1 Scopus umbretta | reverse complement strand
ATTTTAACTTTTTTTTTTTCTCTTAAACATTCATTGGTATTAATGGTCTCCTGTACAGAGAGCTGTGCAGGGGGCACTTCACTGGCCTTCTGCTGTGTGATGCCCACAAGAGACTCTGCTAGCTAATTTGGGTGTTTTCAAATCTGGAACATCACTCAGATGAGGGTACAGAAGCTATTGGGAGGGACTTCAAGGCACTGCAATGTGTAGAGCTTAGAGCCTTGGGAGAAATGCTCACTTTGCACCTCATCCACGGAGAAATGTAAAAGCATGCCAAGATGCCTCGCACTGATATTTCCTGGTTGTGATTTTTTTCAGCTCTATGGCTATTGTTACCAAGATAGCAATGACATCCCAGACACGCTGACGACCATCACTGAATTAGGCTCGCCTTTAGAGATGATTCAGCTTTTACAGACTTCCTGGGAAGACAGATTTCGAGTGAGTAACAACTGCTTTAAAAGGACTTTTAAGAGAATGATGAATACAAAATAAGATCAAGCATGGAGCAGGGATTATGTACTATGCAGTGCAATTCACATTTATTAAACGTTTGCTTTGCTTATGATTATATCTTGGTTTGGAAACAACATTTAGCACTCCCTTTCTGCAGTGTTTAAGATCTTGTGCTATTTTGTCTGTTGATGTTATCTAATTGTAGCTGGTTATATGCTTTTTATACAATATCTTCAAACATTTTTTACTTGTTAAAGCTCGAGGCCCAGGATTTTTGGCGTTGAGCATTGTGCTCTGCAGCAGGGATTTAAACAATAGAAGGATGTTACATTTCTCTCCTGATCCTTGACATAGGTTGGTTTTAGAATTGTTTTCTACTGCTTGCTGCTGTTTGTCTTTTACTGGGGGAAGAGTGAAATAAACGTATGCAAATCTCAAACCCGGGTTGTCCACCGCGTTGGCAATTTACCAAGGGCACGAAGGACCCACTTAATTTGTCCAAAATGAAGCCAGACTGCAGCAGTGTTTTGGTCAAGACAGCGCTGTCTCGCTCCGTGTAGATTGGTATGTGTCATCGGCTGAGGTTAACGCCCTAAGATGTTGCAACGCAGCAGCAGTCTTCATCTAAAACGCTTTGGATTACATGGCTACATCTGTACCAGAAAACTAAAAGTGTGCCCGACTGATCTCGGAGATGAACCGGCAGGGTTCAGCCTACGTCTGTACTATTGAACTCTTGGACTCTCTGAAGGCCGGGTGGCTGCACGCAGGATACCCGTCGGAAATGGTGCCTGGGCCGTGCTGCCTTCTGGATCGCATCTGGGGACTGTGCAGGAGAGCAGCCTTGGTCCCGCTCAGACCCGGGCCAGAGAGCGTGCTAGCAAGTGTGCGTGTGGGATTAAGTTTCTGTGCCCAGGAATGTCCCCTGGCGGAGTTTATTTTGCCAATATAGATGGAGCAAGTGTCTTCCCTGGGCTAAGCTTCAGCTCCTTTTTCCTGAAAGGAGTACGGTCTTAATAAGTGGTAGTCATCACGGCTCCCAAGATACAGGACCTGTCTTCAGTTCATCCGATCCAGGGAATGCAAATAATGGACTGTGATGGCAACTACGTACAAAGTAAATGACCAAGAGATGGGTAATAAACAGGGAAGTTTCCTTCCAGCATGGATATATCTGAGTGAGCAATTGCAAAGGGAGATGAAGGAGAATTAGATGAAGGTGCTGAGCTGATTCACGGAGGTGGAACTGCGGATGAAACATTCCTGTGACTGCTGTAATGACGTCTTAGATAACATCATGCTCATTAGCTTGTCTAGGATGCAACTAATGCAGAGAAGGAGCAGGAAATAAGACCATATCTTCTTGACACATGAGACTTGTTTGTGGTCCGGTCCTGAAAAAGGCTGCATAAATATTTGACCTTATTCCTACAAATAATTTGCTTGTGTCGAAGGACTCGGCAGTCAGCTTGCTCCCCAGATCAGCACCTCTGCCTGCCCTCAGCAGAGGTGTGTGACGCTGAGCAAAGCTTGCATCTGTGTGCTTTAAAGCTTGTCGTACAGGGGCGTTTGCAGTCCCAGCCTGGCAGCAGGTACACAGGGCAGCAACCCACCGGCGCTCAGCCGGGTCACCAGAGGCTGCCAGTGCAGGAGCAGAGGCTTTCTGGCATCTGAGAAAAGGCAATAATTTCAGATGAGAACCTGTGTTTTTATTCAAGCTAAATTCTGTGTTGACTGGCAATTGAAGATACATGTATTATCGGTTAGTTCGGGCTGTATGTGCCTTTTATGTACAGCGTATTGCAGGAATGCACATACATGAATCCTGTGTCCTTCCAGAGGGAGGAAAGGGTGGTCAAGTCCGGTGTCCCATAACTAGGCCTGTGTTCATCTATACCTACAAGCATTTCCATGTGAACCATGGTATCCTATAAGTAGGATAAAAATGTTCTAGCCTGGTCAAGCAGGAGAATGATTATAGCAGTGTGAGATAGTCCTGATGTCCCACAGGGGAAGGGTATGTGAGGGCTAACTTCAGACATGCTCAGTTTTCTTACAAAGGATGCATTTAGGTGCTCCCCTGAGTATTATCGGTTATGCCCTGAGATTGAATTTGGATTTGACTATTTCAATGCACGTGACCTTAACAGTGTATTTTAACAGGAAAAAAAGATTATATATAAACAATAAAAAGCTTGCTAGACTGAATAAGACCTGTTATTAATTTAGTCCATAGAATAAAAATTCCAGTATTTAACTGCATTCATATTAATGCTACATTTGCATTCATACATTACACAGTGGACTCTAAAGGAATGCACGACTTGAAAACAGCACCTTAGTAAGGGGGCTGAGTTCAGCGTTCTTCAGGTTTGCTGTCTGGTAATAGTTACTCAGGTTTCTAACGTGCAATTGAAAAGTGCAGCATCAGCACAGAGCTCCCACCCCAGTCTCGAAGTGACACACGAGGGTCCACCAAAGTAGACCCACCAAGGTAGACAAATATACATACTTATCTTGAGATGCAGCGAAGAGTTACAGAGGAGCTGTGGAGCTCCTCTTTCTGGGAATTTGCTTCCTTCTCCCCTGGAAAAAGGCAAATATAAGAGGAATCAGTGGAAAAAAAAATATAAAAGCAGTCAAAAGGTGAGGTCAGTACAGAGGCAACATCGGCACCGTCTGCAGTTGGAGCTCCAGGCGCGGGCGCATGGCGGTCCGGCCAAAACCGCCAGACCTGGAGTTTGTAAA
Source organism: Scopus umbretta (assembly GCA_013400535.1). Taxonomy (NCBI): domain Eukaryota; kingdom Metazoa; phylum Chordata; class Aves; order Pelecaniformes; family Scopidae; genus Scopus; species Scopus umbretta. Next base: position 9,093 of record VZTL01096964.1, on the reverse strand, counting down.
AGAGCAGAATCAGGCTGCGTGGTCAAGGCCTGTGCGTCATGTGTTATTAAAAGTTAATGCTTTTATTTCTATTAAAAGTAAGACCAGTAACAATGAGCCCTGCTTCAAGAATAGTGTGGGAAAGCACTGGTAAAGAAGCTTATTTTTGTTTCAAGTCTCTAAGGGTTTTACAATCAACTGTGTTAATCCTTTGAAAAATACCTTAGTTGCAACATTCAGTTTTGAGGATAAGTTATAATGCTTATATTAAGTCATATGTTTATGAATATGTCTTCAGCTAAAGTGATTTCATTTATATACTTTGTACTGAGAAAATAACGCAACGTACCCACGTTTTCACATTTCAGATATGTCTCAGCTTAGTTCGGCTTCTGCATTATTTGGCTCATTCTCCTCTTGGCTCTGTGACATTACTGGATTTTCGCCCTCGGCAGTTTGTGATTGTGGATGGGGAACTGAAGGTGACGGATCTGGATGATGCCAGCATCGAGGAGAGCTCTTGCACCAGTAACAGTGACTGCTTTATGGAATTCCCCGCGAGAAACTTCACCCTGCCCTGTTCTGTTGAGGGACGGTGTCAGAGTATGAACGAAAAGAGGAATCTCTACAACGCCTACAGGTACACGATTGGATAAGTTAAAAGAGAATTAAGAGTGGGCCAAAAGTCTCCAGCATCCCCTAGACTTATTCACATCAACGAGTATGTATTGTCTCAGAACCGTTACCCAAGAGAAGTGAAACCCTGAATAGTTGTTTCATTTGTGAAAATACATAACATTTATAACTTTGGAAATGTTTTGCATACTTTGATCGTCATTCACCACTTTTAGTCTAATTTTACGTTGGTTTAATTCCACTGAATTCTTCCACACACGTAGAGATTTTCATAGGAGTGAAACAGAGGTGCCTGTGGAGATGGGGGCCCATTAGCTCTGTGGTGAGATGCTTCAGGCAGCTCTTCTTGAGTGTGAGTTAAGAGGGGTCATCACGTGTTCTCCACCACCAGCTGAGAAGAGGGCTGGCTTCAGAGCAGAGTTAGAGCTCAGCTCTCATCCTGCGCTCCGGCTCAATGCTCCCTGCCTCACCAGAGATTGCCTCAGTAAGGTGATAACATGGGGCTGCCGAGACCCTCAGTTGCTGGTGATCTGGAGCGTAATCCCAAACCTTTGAAAGCAAGGGGTGCTCCTTTTTGCCGCTCTGCCCGCAGCCCCCGGTCTCTGCGTGGGCAGGCACTGGGGGACTTGCTCCCCGTGCCGCTCCACTCCGTAGCAGTGCCATGCCCGCAACGGGGGACGCGTAGGTGATGGGTCACGCCAGACCAGTCAGCCACGCTGAAGAAAGCGTTCAGCTGACATGTCTGTCTTCTGAGTTTCGTTTTAAGGATTTCTCCAGATTTACAGTGGAGTCCTTCTGGGCGATGGCTTTGCGTTTGTGGTCTTGGCTCTCTCCCATCGGCCATCGCCCCCCTCGGAAGGCTGCGTGGGATGCTGGGGAAGACGGGTTGCTGCTTTCTGGGGAGCCAGTAGCCGATGATCAGTGCCGCGCTCCTCCTGCCGCTGCTGCTCCGGCTGACGGGTGCTGCTGGGGCAGGCGGCCGCCTTGGCTGATCCAGATAGAAGGATCGAGGATCTCAAAGCAATGCCATAATGGTGTGCTCATTTCTTAGACTTCCCTTTCAAGTATCATGCCATTCACTAGCTGCCAGACCACAGCGAGGAGAGGCTCCTCCAAAGTGAGTCTTCTGCTTTGGTCCCAGGGCGCTCACCAGCATGTGTGTTGCATTAGCTGACCACACTGAAATGGGCTGCACCACATGACAGCCATCTGCAGTTGTGCAGCGCAGTTTTTAGTGTGTCCTGCAAAATTTTCCGTTTCCATTTACTTGGCTTAAAGATCCTGCTTAGCTTGCTAGCTTTTGGTTAAGACCGTTTTACTGGTCTGGCTAAGAAACCTTTAATAGGCACCCATCCAGCTCGGTCGTAAGTGGGGATATGTCTGCGGTGTGGTGGGCTCGCGGCAGGTTGCTGGTCTCGCTGAAGGAAGCAGGCTTTTTCTATTACAGTTCTTACTATTGCCTCTGAGCCGCCCAGCAGTGCGTAGCGCGCGCACAGTGCCCCAGTGTTTTTTGCTTAATTCGATAGAGACAGTGGGGTTTTGTTCAGCAGCAGATTCACGCTACAGTAGGCTGCGACCACCCGTGGCAAGACATTAGCAGCAAACTCTGTGCGCTTGTCTCGGAAGGCTAAGTCTTCAGTTCATTAGGTGTAGGCTACTAAATTTCATCATTTCACGGGTGCACTCTGTTGCTGTAGGGTTAGAGATTGCCCAGAGGTAAAGGGTTGCTGGTGCTGTTAGGTAGAAGTCAAAAGCAGCAATATGTCAAACAGTGCATAAACCCCTTGTAATTTTAAAATATAGCAGGCCCTGGCCTTGAAAGCGTAATTAGCCTATCTAGCTGGTTTCTTTATGAGGTAAATAATTAAAGGAGAGAAAACATGTTGGAAAAAAACCTCTACTATGCAAGAACTGGCCCATCTTGACTTTCAGATGGTTATCTTCTGTCACAAATGTGTCTCTATGGGTTTTCCTCCAAATGTTTGGAGGAACAATTTTCAAAGCACTGGACAGTTTTAAAAGTAAGGATAATTAATATTTTGAACTATTAACCAGTGGCTGAGACAAATTCTCCATCGTTGACCATTCTTAAATTAAGATCAGATAGCGCTCAGAAAGAAGAAAGAAAGGGAAAAAAGGCTGTAGGAACAAATGTAAAAGGATCTGACAATTTGTGTTACGCAGCTCACAAGGGATGCCACTGGCCCTGCAATCAATGAATAACAAATGTTCCTGCAATTAAGTTGTGCAGGCGCCAGTGTCTCTACATGTCAGAATTTCATATGTGGGTTGTTTGCATTAGAACAAGTCCTATATTTCTATAGCCCCACAAAAACAATAACCGCTGTGACTCGCATCCATCCAGCATTTAGCAAAGTAAATGACAGCTCCTGGATTTTTTGCAAAGAGTCAGAGTCAGTCGGTCTCTGCTTCATAGATAATCTCTAAACAAAAAAAGTGAGGTAAAATTTACCAGTCAAATTATTTATTACAACTGTTATGCTGCTCTTTAGATTTTTTTATCTATTTATATTGGCTGTTTCGTACTCACTGCTAAGAAAACCTACCTGGGGATAATCCCACTTGGGAAAATCATAAATGCTGTTTTTGTAAGGGGTGAAAAAGGGAGTTAAAATCTCAAGGAAAAATTCATTGTGTAAGTGGAGTATGTCAGCTCAATAATACCTGTGTCTATGATCAATTTTTGCTATCAGTACCTTAATTTTTTAATTTGTGCTTATGTGAGACGTCTGCTAGTCTCCACCCTGACCGTGAGTCCCTGGAGGTTTGTGTTTGACAATGTGGTCTCTGTATATGAAAAAGCATTTACTTTGCTTTGCAGGTTAGATGTAAAGCAGGGCAATTTCCCAGTTGTGTTCCTGTTCTGCTCATTACCTAATATTTATGACTGATAGTTCTTTTTATATTGTCAGATCCTGAACTGTCTGTCTCCATCTTAGGTTGCTGTGACACTGCGTTTGCAGTGGGTAGTAATATTGGCACATTAATAGAAATTTAAAGGAACAATGTGAAAATTAAGTGTACTTCAAGTGATGGTAAAGGCATATTGTTTTTTCTTTTATAATTAAAAATGTTGAAATGGAGAATGTACATCCATCGATGGATATCTATGAATGCATCTTGAATTTAGGTAAATGAGGAGAACAGAGAAGACATTCTGAATTGCAGTGGCATTAAAACAATAGAAGGCTTTCTTCTGGCAATTCATTTGAAAGCCTAAAAAAACTGTAGAAAAGAAAATAAGACTTTGGGTTGATGGCATCCTTTTAGTTTGTTAAAGTACAGAGAGCTTTGCAAATAGTCACAATCCACAGGGCTTCATAGCAAATTTCTGTATTAATGGCACATTTACACATAGTTACAAGGCAGCCTTGTATATAACTGAGGCCTAGGTATGCCAGACAGCTGTGTGAATAGTCTCAGCTATATATTTATTTGACTATAGAATATGATTATATTTCCTGAATAGGTCAGTGGCTTATAAGCAATAGGAATTTTATTCCTCATGTTGTTCAGTAGTTACCAGACATTTGTAAACTGGTTTTTCAATATGGGTTACTTTTCCATTGCAGGTTTTTTTTTACGTATCTTCTTCCACACAGTGCTCCATCCTCCTTGAGACCATTACTGGATAAGATAGTCAATGCAACAGGTAATCGCCATAAACATGGTAACGCCAAGCATTTCCTTTTTTAATGTGACTGTCACATTTGGGATGTAGGGGATGCTGCTTTTATGTTCACTGCAATAGTTCGCTGGGGTGAACTACGTCAGAATGCAATTCCTTGTGGGATTTGGAGGAGCCCCTGACTCTGGCAAGGGGAATCTTAATGATAAAAACAGGATACTTCCCCATTGCCAGTGGTACCAGTGGTGCTTCTATACCTCAGAAACCAGAAGCAAGTGACGTTACCATAGATCTTTACTAATTACCAAGGTAGTGCCTTGTGGCAAGTTCGTCCCTCGTGGGGAGCTCACTGTAGTGTTTTCTGCCCATAGGCCTGGGGTTCCCAGCTGGACGAGCCAGCCTTTGACATGCCTGGCTCGTGTCAGGTATGAAACCCAATTTGTAGTAACTCATGGACTTCATGTCTACATCACAATGCCGTTGTGATGTAGGGCAGGGCACTGCTGGGCTCTGACGCTTAGAGCTTTATTTGAATGCAACCTCATTTTGTCCTGTGCAAGTTGCTTCTCATCTAACTCATTCTTTTTCTGGGCTTTTAAAGGAGAACTTCACTGGGGAATAGATGAGACGGCTGCTCAGCTAGAGAGAGTTTTGAATCTGTATAAGAGTGGAGAGTACCTACAGAACACAACCCGGATGCCGAAAGCTGGTAAAATAGTCTTTCTCGAAACTCAAAATCAGAGGCTCTGCTTTGTCTTTTGTTCAGAGTTTTGAAGGGCAAATGTGCAGCAAATGGGGCTCAGTGGCCCTTGAAATCATGTACGTGGTAATCTGTTGTCTGCTTCTTGCTTCCTGGGTGCTTTCTGAACCCCTCTCACTAAATGAGGTAGCTGGACATCCATAGGTGTGAGCAGGCTGTAATGGGGATAAGGAAATCCAAGAGCATATTGCTCTCCATAACAGATCTGCGGAAGATGTTTTTCATCACATCCACACACTTCTCTGCTGTTGGAATATCAGAACCTCCCCAAACACGAGTTGGGGGGAATCTAATCAAGATGCTGTAACCCTCCGTGGATTTCCTGGGACTTACAGGTATTTCTTGCTATGTAAGCACTTGTAGATTGGAAGAACAAAACTTTTGCTTGCTTTGCAAGAGAAAAATCATGTGTCCCTCAGCTTCTGCTAGCAGTAGAATCAAAAAGAAAAAAAAAAAAGCAGGATGAAAACGAAGCTGGGTGATAGTATCTTCTTCATAAAATCTCTGAAGCACCACAGGTATGTAAAATGTTGTTCAAGCAGCTGTGATACAGAGGGATGCGTATTCTTCCGGGAAGGATAGCTTGTGGAATTATGCACGTCAAAGAAGATTATGTATGATGGAAATGACTGTTAAGTTTAACAATTGAAAAAGCTGTTCTGCAAATTATTTTTGTGTACGTACAATATTCATGTCAAACTGTCAACATAATTAACTGCAAGTTGATGGGAAAATTATGGCTTCGCTGCAAAAGCTTAGTAAAGAGGGAAAGATGGGTTCTAAATGAAGATGAATGTTGGCACAGGGGGTTTGAAAAGTTCAGTGAAGCATTTGCTCTGTGAAAGAGACACAGGAGCCAAATTCGTGCCTGTCGTAGCGCTGTTAACCTCGAAGGGCCATGACACCAAGGATGAATTTGACCCACTTATCAGAATAATTCAATATTTATTTTGTTGTAAAATTGGCAGGAAAATTGTTGCAGGTGTTCATTTAACTTTCTAATTTTCAGCTTTTCATCACAATCTGTGCTGAGTGAGGCCTGTCAACACAGCAAAATTATTTTCAGCAGTACAATCAATAGTACAAACACGTCCTTTGTTGAAGAAGTGCCAGGAGGGCTGAAGTTTTTCTGTGATGCTGGTTGATTCCAGATTTAACTGCTGTATCAGGACAATACAAAGTTTTGAATTTTAGAGGGCTGTCATATTTATAAAGAATCTCAGGGACTGAAGCTTAGGACAGGGGTAGTAAATGTACCAGTGCAGGTTTCTACGAATGGAGCAGAGCTCCATGTATATTTGGCTACTGTAATAATTACACATTTTTGTTTTAGTTTAATTCCGTAGAGTCCTGGATAATATAACGCAGAATCTGCTACCCGTGTTCACAGTTAGTAACGCCCTTCTGTGAAAGGAGCCCTTTTTATTTGTAGGACACCGCTCATGGACTTAGGCACTCTGCAGCATGAGCAGAGATACTGAAAATCCATAGATGCTTTGTGTAAGATATTTGGGCAGTGTGCATTAAAGACTGTGAGTGTAATATTGAATTCCTTGATAGGAAAATGTTCTCAACCAATGGCAAGCCTGAGGAATCAGATATCTTAGTGGAAATTACATTAGATGAGACGTGTTTTCAGACTTAGCTGCCGTGCCTTTAAGATGTGCAGGCCTGTTTCTTGTTTCTTCTAAGGCTACTTTAACCAAACAGAAAAGGGGTTGTAATTTATTTCTATTTTAAGCCTCCCTTTCCTTGCCAGAAAAGTATGAAGAAGTTATATCGTCAGGGTGAAAAGATGCCTACCTACTCATTTGTATCACTTTTATTCTGAACACATTCCTTCCTCAGCCAGTATTTGATTGGTAATGCCATGCTAGAATTAATTTTTAATATTCTCAGTCCAGAGATTATGGAATGAGAAATTATTAATTAGAAATTATCCAGAGATTATGGAATGAGAAATTCTCCTATGGTACAGTGAAGTTGCGGGAGAGGGTGATAGTGGTGCTGGAAAGCACTAGTGCCTAAGTGATCAACCTCTTCCCGCTGGCAGGACGTTCCCATCTGAGCTGGTGTCCTGACCAGCGAAACCAGGGCTGAAATGCTGAGCAGACTGAATAATTTGTGTAACTCCTGGTGGGTGGTAGAGGGAGAGATGGGTGTGAAAAGGGACAACGGTGATACTTTCCCAAGCTGTCAGCTGAGGTCTTGCTTTGGCCCTATTTGAGGTTTAGGAGGACACTGTGTTACTCTCTGAAAACAAAGCAAAAGTACTTCTAAGATTGTTGGATTTTTTAAAATCTTTTCTGCCTTGCTCTACAGCATAATGAAAATACAAGGTGAGTGTTTTCCAACCCAGTGCTAGGTTAAGATAAAACTAGAGAATATGGTTTGGTTCTCAGGCCAGATCAGAGTTAATCGGAGCTTTGTATTCACACGCCTTTGTGCCAAGATAGGGCAGGCACGATTTCGCATCGATTTTGCTCCAGATGATGGAAGTCTCACAAGGTGACGGGCTCCCAAGATTTTCGCTCTCTCAAGCAGTAGAAATGACAAGAATAAACAATGCCAGTCCCCTCTGGCATCTAAGGGGTTGTGACAAAATCAAGCCTTTCTGGTGTATGATCTATTTTGAAATCCTAAAAGCAGAACCGGAGAAGAATTCAGATCCAAGAATTGCAAGATTTTGTTTTGGTTTGTTTTTTTGGGAAAAGAAAGCACAGAAGGTTCAGGTAACAGTGCTTCGGAATTTGTCTGAGGTCTAAATGCTTTGAATTATCTGTTGTCTTGGATAGAGCATTGTAAATTCGTAGTAGGAAAGAAGAGATCATGATCTTGGGCAAGTGATCTAAGGCTGTAACCAAAACAGAAACTTTGAGGAAGCAGTCTGTTATCTATCTGAACCTATGTTTTTGAAAGGAAGACCTCTTCCTATGACCACCATGAAGTGAGAAAGGTGATATTGATAATCAGTAGGGAAGTGACATGAAGAAAGTTCTTGTCAACCCTAGTGTTCCCATAAATAACGTTTAACAAGATGACATAGTCATATTACAGAAGGCCTTGGATATTAAGCTTTCACCGTGCTTCAGTTGTAAAAGATTTTATAGTGCTGTAAATTATATTATGTTCTGGACTTTGCTTTAGTATCTTAGAAACAGAGTAGAGGCGCGGGAGACATTTGATAGCTATGTATGTGTTCTGTAATCGTAAATCACACTACTGTTAATGTTGATATAGGAACATTACAGTGTTTAAAGCAACACCATGAGCAAATACTTCTATATTCCATTGACTGTTGGTCTGTCTTGCTGAAATCCAGAAGAATGCGAATTAAAACAGGAACCATGTATTTTTCTTGACGTATGTTATCTAAAAATTATAGAATCGTTCCATTAATTATCCAGATTAAGAAGACTATAAAAAAATCTACTGATGTTCATCAGTAAAGTCCTGCCCCAGTATCAACATTTTTATTACTTCAGTCAAGTGACACTGATTTGTACCAACTGGGTGTCTGGCCCTTGAGCTAAGCCCCAGCCCTTCAGTTAACTCAGAATTTACTCAGAAATGCGTGAAATCAGCTAACACTAGTAAATCCGATAGCTTTGTTATTCATTAAAGCTAATAGATGACCCATTATTAGGCCTGAGGGTGTGCAAGCCCACAGAAGGGCATAATTAGCTGCCGCTGTTAGTTGAAAGTATGTTCTCAATGCTAAAAAAGCTGAAAGGCTGGACATAAAGCAAAGACACTTCATGTTTTCCTTTGTCTTAAGACAATTTGGCAGGATTATGCTGTATGTAAACATTTACAGTACAACAGTGTTTAGAAAAAATGTTCTGCAGAGTCACTATAGCAACCTGCTTAGGAAATTGTAAATCCATCCAAGAATTATTGAAATCAGGGTGGGTGGAGTGGGGGGGGGTTGTGCACATGTGTATGTGCAAGAGAAATTTTGCAAGGTTGCTGGAATATTGTTTGAGGCAGTTTGTATACCCTAAGGCAGGCCACAATGCGAAGGCTAGAAGTATGCCGCGGAAGGCGTGCTGTGGTTTAACCCGGCAGG
>VZTL01096955.1:0-16457 GCA_013400535.1 Scopus umbretta | reverse complement strand
CTCACACTCACACTCACACACACAGTGCGAGCTTCTTTTTTTTTCTTAACCATCTTTTTCTGCCCACTTGCAAAGCTAACACTGCCTTGTTTTTAGGTTTGTTTTCATCAAAACCTGAGAAAAGATGTGTTTTTTTCCAACACCATCAGGGCAAGCTATCTGTGGTTGGCTGGCAAACTCTGAAATTCAGGGCTGTGGCAGAAATATTTAGGAGTCAAAAAAAAGCTGACTTGCTCAAGAAATTAAAGGCCTTCTGACAATCTTCCAGAGAGCCCCTGAGGAAAAGGGAGGGAACCAGAGAGACTCAAGGAAAATGGATGGGAGCCCAGCGTGGAGATTCACGCCAGAACGGTTCCTGGCCAAGAAGGAAGGTTGGCAAGTAGACAGATACAGGCTTTCATAGGCAGCATTGTAAACAAGACATTAAAAATATTAATCCATTTAGATTTCAAGCACCAAGATGAGATTTACTTAAGAAGCAGAATTATGCTGGTAATGGCTCCTCAAACATTTCAGCTGAATGTCAAAACTTTTGCTCAACTGTATCAAGTGAAAATACAAGAAGCTGTTGACACTACAATATTCAAACATTCAATCGTATGGCAGGGCTGGAAAAACACAGAGGAAGGCAGAAGAATGCTTGAGCCTTGGGCAGAAACTCAAGCCCTCACAAGGAACTTGCATTCACAAATTATTTTTACCTTCATTTCTACACCAAAATAATAAATTGAAGAGGCAAAATGGTTTCTTGAAACCAAGCTTCCTTTCAGAAATCTTTTCAAACAAAACGTAAATTACCTCTACCGAAATACTTTGTTTTCAAGTAGAAACAGTCATCTAGAACAGAATGTCTTTTCGTGTGAAAGGAAGTTTAAGTAAACTTTGAACACCTAGGACTTTTTAAAAAGTTTCTTCTTTCCTACAGGAATCAGTATGTCTCCCATCTTCCCCTTAGAAAACACACGCTTATTCTAAATGATTGAGTATTTTTTTTTTTTTAAATGCATTGGAACAGCCATCTCCCCCCAGAGCAAACCCACATTCAAGACAAGCCTGAATCCATGCTGGCCACTGAAGTACAGAAACACAGAAGAAAAACACATTTTTTTGGTGAACATGGTAAGTGTCAGGTCACCTCAAGCCTGCTACAGCCAGGAGACTCACAGGTCTTCTACATGCTGGTGAGTGGGGTTCACAAACTGCTCTACCGAGGGGCAAGCATGTCAGAGGAAGGCTACAGGGAAAAACTAGTGCCTTGAACAATGAGAAAAAATATGGTCTGCAGTCACTATGCGGGATTCAGGAACTGAGAGTCAGGAATCTAGAAGATTCCTGTACTGGGTTAAAGGAAAGACTAGTATTTCTTGAATCAACCAGGTTGTCCCTCACGGCAATCCATGTGCACAGCCTGTGCTCAGAAGAGGTCTTTTCCCCTCTCTCAGTAGCACCGACAATCATTGTAAAATGCCACGTGCAGATGGACTGAGTATCTCCATTCAAAGCACTAAAAGCATTCTAAAGGAAAGGCTAGCGTTCTCCATTATCTTCAGTCACTTTAAAAAGCATTATTTTAGTAAAAAGGCTAGGACAGCAACCCATCTCTTGTAACCCAGGATATACTCTACACCCCTGAGAATTATATTTATCATGTTCCTTAAAAAAAGAACAAAGTGAAAAGATAGAAACCCAACCCACTAAGCTCTTTTCCTTGCTTATATCTGTAGCCACTCAAAAACTTATCTTAAGCTTTCAACAGTATCTGAAACAGAAGATCTGAGCAAAGGAAAACCTCAAAACACAGCGTGAAAGAGGGAATAACTTAATTCTGCTCAAAGTGGAAAAAAAAAGATTAAAGTTTAAAGAATCTGAAATTTTATAACAGTTTAAACATTTAAATGCAAATGCAAGTAGCAACACATAAATTATAGACATTCAGTAGCACTCCTGATCTTATGAATCATACTAAGAAATTTGCTTTCTGTACTCTCAATGTAACCAGAACGAAATACTGGCATCTCAGATATTTTGAAAAGATACACAAGCAGCACATTTAATAGCATTAATTTTAATAAGTTAGCATTCTATCTCAGATGCATCTGTTTCAGAATGTTCTAGCTGAAGGTATTTTTATGAAAGCTACTTGCCCATTACATACCACAACCAGTGCAACTTCACAGTCCACGGAGGCATTTTCATCACACGAAAGGAGAAGCCATTAGCGAAACGCTGCTTGGCAAACAGTAGCTCACACACTGAAGCTGCAATATTATCCCAGCTTTCCTACATATTAAGCATAGGACTATGTTCAAAGTAAACATGTGGTCATAATTAAATAATAATTATGACTAACATTTGTGTAACACCATTCATCCAAATAGTTTAAAGCATTAGGTAAATCTGTAAACAATGGGTCTAATCCTGCACCCTTTACTCATGTAATACCATGCAGTTCAAATGGACAATGTAGATCTTGTCTACACACAGACTTAATTGTTCTCAATTAACTCCATGTGTCAACACTCATTCCAGTGTGTCTTGTTCCTATTTAGCTTAATTCTCCCACTGCTTACTATAGGTGAACACACTGTTTCTACACTCTCACTGATCTAACATCACTTTTACGGACACTTTCCTACACAGATCCCACAGGGCTTTGCAAATCTCAATGCCGCCTCACTCTCCTACGTGATTCTAAGACGACAACATTCTTTTACAGATGTGGAAGTTCACTTGTTGTTATTATGCTTAAGGGACTGACCATTCCGTACTGATTTGCATCTGTAAACCCAGGAAGTACAACTTCTATTCTCATACCTTAATCGCACAAATAGCCTTCTTTATCCATCACGCTCCAGAGTAAAACCACAGGAAATGGTAAGAACAGGGGAAAATTCTGCAGTTTCTAAAAATAAAATATATTTGGAAGCAGACATGCTCAAACCACTTTTATGCATCTGTGGTACAAACGATGTCTGTTACAGAGAACCAAAGTTGCTAAACAAGTTAAAAAAAAAAAAAAAAATCACGAAGAACTTGTAGACCTTCCTGACATTTTGGTGTCAGTCTGCCTTGACAGTCAAGCAACCGGAGAACAAGGCGAGAGACCAGGAATACCTGAGTCAGATTTCATTTTGGCTCTGCTACGGACAGTTACTTAACTTCTTTGCTTCGGCTGCAGTATCTGTAAGCCAAGCCAAATCATCCCTTCCCCTCAGGGATCTTTTGAAAGTCATAAAAATCCCTATGGCCCTTTGAAGACAAATACAGCTTACTACTGCTAGCTATTATTTAGCTGCTTGCATTTTTTGTCTTCTAGCTTAAATTTTGCATAGAAGAAAGTCACTGTCACATCTCACTTGCACCTCGTTTTAGTATATTTTCCTTCCAATTTTAATTTTCCTTTGCAAGAGGTATGCTCCATTTCAGCTCTTATACGTATTCCATATAACTTTGGCATACATCCGAAAGCTTTTTTTTTTAGCATCAGACAAAAGCACTGCAAAATGTCATCCGCTGCTGAACTGTCAGCAAAGCTCATGTTAGTGCTGCAGCGACATAGGGTGGGCTTTCCCCTCAAAGTCTTCTAATAGGTTTAGGCATTTTTCTGATTTGTTCATTAAGAAAAAAAATGACAATAATTACCTCACCTAAGCACAACTTGGTCAAACCTGAAAAGAATCTAATGTCACAACAGCAATCCCTGCTATAGAAGAAATCCTGCAAAAGTCACTGCAACTACTTCCACGCTGTGGAAGGATTTCTCGTGAATTCAGAAGCAGCTGCAGGGCTGCTAGCTAGTAAGGACACAGCTCTCCTTGTTCACTGGTAACATCTACAGCTATGCACTCTTAACCCTGTATATAGGTAGTGCTTGTGGACCCTATGTGAGTGAAAATGTGGATGTTAACGGTTTAATCCACAATACGTTAACAGCTTCATTTTAAAAAGCAACGGAAAGGACGTGTTATATTAAAGTGCATTGCCTTGGCATGTGAACTCGGTGGGGATGGAGAGGTTTGCCTACCTCATCAGTTGTACAGGCAGCATCTGTCAACCGCACAACCAGGCAGCACCTAGGGGAGCTCTCTTGTCCTGTCCAGCCCAAAAAGCAGCCGAGGTGCTATGCTGTCTCCTGCCAGGACACCCAGAGCAGCACTCCTGCTCAACAGCACCACGTTGGTTACTTTTGTGGTGTGCCGGACAGGACTGCAACTGCAAAATCCAAGCAGTCGCTCTCTCTTCCCACCAACCAGATCGTGACAGTGCTGCAGAGGCCACGGCTAAACTTTGGGCCAAGGCAGAGAAACCAACAGCAACTCCCCTCAAAACCAGGCTGTAGCCTCCTCTGCTCCTTATCTGTGCCCTTGTTTCGGGGTCAGGGCAGCAAGAGCCCATAAACCCTGCTGGCAACAGCACCTCTGGCACTGCTCCACACCCTCACTTACATTGGGAACGGGCAGTACACAGCCCACAGTGGGAAGGGATCCTGGAGGGAATGGGTGTCATGCCGCTGTGCACCCAGAGCTGCCTATAAATACAGAGACTCTCAACGCTACCTGTTAGCAAATCTATAATCCTGGAGAATTTGTTCACAGCCACACAGGGTACAATTCACTGATGCACCACTAAGCACAGCACTGGAAGAATTCATGCGAGACTTTAATAGGGTCTTCTCGTGGCACTGAATTTCAGCCAGGAGGGCTGAGAAACTACCTGAAGTGAAAATGAACAGTACATTAAATGAAAGCACACAGGACAAACAGGCTTGGTTGTTTGGATTTCCAAAGCTGCTTATGAGTAAAAAAAAGCAATTATCAGATTTGACACAATGGCAGGCTAGTCCATGCTTTCAATTTGCTAGCAGCGGTAACTGGCATTTGTTTAGAAAGCTTTTATGTTTAATGCTACAAATGCAGAATCAAATCTGCCCGAGATACAAGGTATGTTTGTCGAAATAGCCAAAAGTTTTAGCTGACATTATGGTAGGTTATGAACTGCAATAGCTCAGGAGTGCTCCCAATAGGAAAAGCAGCAGCTCCAGAGGGTAATAACCATTTCAGGCACCTTAGCTAAATGCCCCTGAGTCAGAGTTGGCTGTACGTGCATCTAGAAAAGATAGAAAAAAATGTTCAGGGGCAGAAAGCAAGTCAAAACTTCTTCTGAATCTAATTAGGAAAATTGAAAGCACAAACTTCAGTTCTTCTTTCATTTTAAAACAGTCACTTCCTATTGCTATAACTGCATCTCACTATCACTCCCATAATTTATTTACGACATGATTCACTTATAAACACACCCTGGTACTATCCAAGCTTATCATACCACCGATTTTAAAATTTCATATGCTGCTATTTTGGGGCTCTTGCATCCCTGAAGATGTAGTAGTCCAAATCTCTGTGAGCACAACGCATTCTGAACATCCCCACGGTACATCTTTCTGACATGGAAGTAAATCCAGCGCACAGGAAATATGCGACTAATATCAAAACACTTCTTCAGGCATGACCAAAGTGCTGGCTGCATTTAACACTGAATAATGAACAGGTAGAAGCCACTCTTTCAACAGAGATGACATTTCTGAATGTAAAACACAGGCCAGATTCTGATGAGATCCTTCTGTTGGTCTAATTTCACTGGCTTTGATAGATTTTCTCTAGACTGAAATCATGCTGCGATAGAGACCAAGACTAGGTAAGAGTTCACTTCAGTTGTCCACAGATGATCTCAGGAGACCTGCCTGGCCTCCACCAGCTGCTCCGGACCCGGCAGGTCATGTGTAGCATCAGCCAAGCTAGATGCCTACCTTTGGTCATCCCTCCGTGAACTGATTGCTGTTTCTAAAACATCTGAAACCTGGACAATTGCTTCCCTCCAATTTCTGGTGGGCTGGGTGTTTGGACCCTTGAAGGTCCTGGACATATTTCTCCTACAGGTTCTGGAGCACCACAAACAGAAGATGACTCCAGTGATTTCTACAGGTCTCACATCTGAGCAGAGCTTATTCCATATTCTTCTAAAAGGAAGCTTTAAGACCTTCCTTCTCCTGTGATGCACACGTGCAGCAACCAGGAAAAATCCACCAGCATCCTCAAGCAATTTCTACTTCATTAGGATGTAGCAGAGGCCATTGGCCATATAGCAATGGCAATTCTTTGCTGTGTCTTTGAAATGCCGCATATCGTGACACCTCGAACCTGCAAATGGAAAACTTTTATGAAGGATAACATGATCAGCCTCTTTCTCATTGGATGGGTATACTTCAAATTGAAGCTAATAATAAACTTCCCTTCCATTGCGATTTCTTTTTAACAAAGCAAGTATGTAATCTAAAAAGGAAATCTGAAAATTAGGTTAAATTTTAAAATAAAATACAAAATGTGATGTTCCTACCTTATGCCTGCATCACCTCTAATAAATGTAATGCAGCTCTGGAAGGGCATTTTCAGAAGGGAGGAAAGTCCTAGGAAACAAAATGCTTTTAGTAGAATACTGAATGGTTTCATTGAGTATTTTTAGCCTGGCCTCTTGAGATGCTCTGCAAACATTTGCAAAACTCTAAAACAGAGCCAGGGTTATGTCACTATCTTCGGTACAAATAATTTGTTAGGAACTATTTTGTTCTGGCACAGGGATATATCAAGAAAGGATTCGTGAACTGGCTTGTTTTCTTTTGGATTAATGTTGTTTGTCAACTGAAGGCTGCCTTTATGAAGAAAGAGTGAGGTGCCAAGAAGTACATTTTGCCATGCCAAAATTAAAGGGAGGAGTTCAGAAGCAGTCTTTTATTACCTAATTAGTTTTATCAAATGACACAGATCAACTAACAGGAGATAACTAATAAGAAAAAGGGGTCTAATGAAAAAGTAAGTTATCAGCTGGATGCTCTCCAGAAAACAATTATCTCTCTAGGTAAACAAGTACTACTGTTGGGAGGTCAGACACAAAGTGCAAGGAATGGAGGTCTTCTCAGGATACCAGCCCTCAGTTTAGTTGAAAGGGAAGAAAAAAGTAGTGGGATAAACTACACTAAGAAGAGGGGATAACTTGTTATTAAAGGAGCTAGTATCTTTAGATGAAATTATTCCTATCTGGCCTATAGATATCCCACCAGTTGTTTGGGGTTTTTTTTGAACACAAATCAAGTACAGCTTGCCAGATTAATATCTCTATTCAAAATGAAAATTAGAACTACAATAAGAACAGCCACATTCACCTGCTCAAGAACAAATTACCAGAATAACTTTTTTACAGTTAGCAGGGAAAATGGCAGCTCACAGGTCTTATTTTATCTTGATTGCCCTCATAAGACTGGAAAAGACGATCACAAGAAGAAATACAGAATTTTAGATAATATTCTGCTTTATCCAGAATAACCAAATGTAGTATTGGAAGGTATTTAACAGGTACTTAGGTTTCCTTTCCATTATTTTCCCAACTGCATGATCTAAACTAGTCAGACAATTCAGTCATGTGGCTCACATTCAGATTACATCAACTTTTAACTCCTAATTTGAACAATACTTTCATGTTTTCCATTACTATTTGCTTACCTAGTATATACTAAAAAATACACAAAACCTGTCTGATTATTTCAGCTAGTAAAATGACACAAGACACACATAACAGCACACAGACATTTAAGAAGCCTTGCTAGGAAAAAAAAAAAAAAAATCCAAACCCGAGGATTTAATTGACTAAAGACTTGTGCCCCCAGCAGCTTGAAGAAAAGCAACATCGATTTTTACAAACATTCTTTGAGAATTGTAAGTGATGCAACAGAAGAGTTTTATTATGCTATTCTTTCCATTCATCCTCCCCCTCTTCCATGATCAGTTGATTTGAAAACAGATGGAGCAAAGAATTAATGGGAAAATGCTCTATCTCTTGGGGTCAACAGATCTACCTTTACTGAAGAGCTGCGGGGACCACAGGGAAGTTTCATACATATAAACTATAGCAAGGACTGCTAGATGCAGAACTATTAAAGGAACCTAAAAATCAGTCACTCTAAAGGAAAATACCAACCACTACCATCTCAAAACTATGTTAAGAGAAGGCGTAAGATGTTCATGAGGCCTTGGAACACCCTGGGCAGGGCTGGGTAGCACTGCTGGGGAAGAGTGATGCATTTGGTTCCTGTTAGCACACCTTTCCCTGCACAGAAAGGCTGAGCTAGGGATGAAGTCCTAGTTCAGATAAGACATCTCAACGACCCTGCATCCAGCTGAGAGCACCTGCAGGGACAGAGGCTTCAGCCTTGACTTAAATCACTGATCCAGACTGCCATGATGATTTCCATGGAAGCGCCAACATTCCCAGCAGCCTACACGTGGAACAGGTTATCACCACTCCTCTGTGTCTGAACAGACTGCAAAGTCTCATATTCTATTTTGGGTCTCTATAATAAGACAGTCCAGGAAAAATAAAAGACAAAAGAGAGAGCAGTACGGGAATGCAAATGACTGAGTTCACACAGGCACGAATAGAAAGCAGGTTTAGTTGAGGAAAGAAACTTATTCCAACTGCCATCCACCTTTAAAGCCCTGCAACAGAGTCTCGTGGTCTTCACGAGTCTCCAAGTGACTGCACAAGGAGCGGGGATTCGCTGCCAAAAATTGTCAGTCTTCACTTTCCTCCAGAGAGTCAGTCCTTGGCTGGCAAACCTCAACCACTGCGATATCCAGACCTACACATGGATGAGGTCGCTGGCCACGATCAGCACATCAGCATGTGTAGTGCAGATCTCAATGCAGATGAGAGCCAGCTCCTCCCCTAACGTATGATCCTTCCTTCCCACAATACAGTACAGTACTACTGTACTTTCTTTTCTCTCCCCGCTCCCCCTGCCTCCCTTCTTGTTCTTTCTTCCCTCATTTCCCCTTACACTAGGACTGACTGCAAGGCATGGTGCCTGGGAAAAAATGATCCTGGGCTTTGCCCACCTTGAAAAGACTATCAGAGGAGGAAAAACTTGGTCAAAACAGGATCACGTGCCAGGACAGTGAGCAAAACCACAAAAGTAACCACCACTCTCGCTGTGACCATCTGCAGATTCAGTGAACCACCTTCCTTCTCCCAAAACAACTTGTCCAAATAACAAATTACCATTTTAGCTGCATACTTTCTCTCACAAAGGGTTTCTAGCAGGCTTTGATTGTATGTGCCGTGCAGATGCTGAATTTCCAAATGCTTTGCTTACTTTTTTTCTTTTAGTCCTTTCCCTTCTGTGCGCCCTAAGCAGCAAGTATCTACGATGACTACCAGAGAAATAAGGAGCATAAGTTCCTGGACTCAGAATCTCAAATCAAACTGTTTAATGCTGGGTATTAATTTCTGGGCTTCAGTTAAGCCACCCAGATTTATACAACTCTACCTATAACATTGTGAGAAGACTCTTCCTATAAATGGGTATACATCCCAGGGTGCAGCCAGAACGATCTCTGGAGATCATAATTCCTCCAAGCCTACAGCATTCCTGCAGACAGCTTCTCTGAAAATTATAAGCTTTAAGGCAGTGTTCTCTGCACACCACCTTCATTCTTCACGTTTCCGCAGGAGGTTTCAGCTTTTCTGCACCGGCATCCCCAACACCAGGCTCTTCCCAGTGGCACAACGTGAACCCATCGGAACAAACAAGCTGAAGGAAAGGCAGTCATGCTTACTGCTGCTTCTGCCATAGCACCCTGGCATTTTCAATCTGGTCCTAGGAATACTGAGGCTAGATGCAATGCATCGCCAGCTCGTGGCCACAGTAAATACCGAGACCTCTCTGCAAAGATTGAGTTGGTTTGGGAAGCATAACTGAATATAGGAAAAAATGATTATAAGGATGTGGGCAAGAGAGGCCGTCGAAATAAAAAAGTCTCGCTTGACCAGATCACTGACCTTGCCTAGGAACGCAGGCAGAAATGCAGAAGAAATACTATATCCTTTAGACATAAACTGTTGACCAAGTCTGAGACTAGGACTGGATCTAGCCGCACCTAGACTCCTCTCTAAGAAGGAGTTTAGAAAGCAAGGGGATCCTTTCCAAACCTCGTGACTCAACGGGAGGGTCTGAACGTTGTGTATTTGTACTTCTCTCCTATGAGAGAAGTGCACTCCCGCTCCTCCTGCAACAGGAGGAACGTTATCTGTGCTCAAGCTGCAGTTAACATCCAGATTCATATGCTGTTTTCCAGAAGCAAAAGCTGTGTGTAAGGTCAGAAGGCAGTAAATCACATTTCATTTTGGATCAGCTTATTGTTTAGGACACACAAACACACGCAAATATCAAAGGCTTTTTGAAATTAACAGTGAGTGATTATGTGAGGCAAACGTAATGAAAACACAACAGAGCGTCTTAGCTAGGGGTAGAGAATATGCAGCCAAAGCCCTCCACTGACTCCCACTGAGAACAATACAATATGGAAATAACCAAAATTATGTATTAGAAGAATGAAGACTGAAAGCTTTCTGCTAAGTTATTGTTTTCCTGAATCATTAACTGCAAGACAGCTTTCTATGTCACAATAGCATTTCAATTATTGGCCTTTTATATGGTAAATTTACTGTACATTTTTGAGGATGGATAAAAATTTTATGATTATTCTAACGCGCCTAATAGTAATAGTCATAAAGGACACTGAGCATTTGGTCCTTGGTTTGCTGTTAGAAAACTCAAACTAGGCAAATAGATGATAAGCAATTAACAGGTTTAACAACACATGCGATTAGCTGCAGTCATATTAAGAGAGAGCGATTCTTATGCACGTTAAGTGGATTATTTAATTAAGTGTCATGTATTTCAGCAGAATGCACTGGATAAGAGTGTGTGCAAGTTGCATGCATGTTGAAAAGAAAGCGTTCTTGCAAATTCAATACGCATAGGTGGGAACTGTCACACAGCCTGTTACTAAGGATTATCCAATACTTCCCATAAGATCCGATTTGCTTTTAATTTTGCCAGACTAATTGTCTGGGCTGAAACTTTCCATGTTGGATGTGTGCCCCAGGCTATTTTTTTCTTACATCAGCCAAAACTGTTCAATGATTTCCAAGATAAAAGCCAGGAAAAAAAGACATTGTTTTACAGTGAAAAAATAATATCTGGTAGCTCCTCCTTCAAGAATTCAAATACCCTTCTTGTTTTAAACAGGCAGAAGGTGCTTTTTACCCAGGGAAGTGGCTTCTGCCAGGCCAGTTAAAACCAGTTCAAGTTTAATGACATGCCAAACCTCTGCAAACTTGTGAGAGGTGCTGGATATGGGGTTTAACGCCGGGTACCAGTGACAAGCACCATCCTCACGCGAGGAGAGGAAGGTGAGAAGCCTTCCCTCTCATTGCTGCTGCCGCAGCCCGGGATGGAGGTCAAGCGGGGCCGAGAGCAGGATCAGGCTGACCCACGCTCCCAGGGGAAAAACCTGCTGAAAAAAGGAGGAGAAAGAAGGTATACCTGGCCCATACAGACCACTTATGCAGAGAACAGAGAGCAGGATTCCCTGAAGAAGAGGTTAAAAAGAAGAGGATTTAATTAGCTGACTGAAGTGACTTGGATAATGAGTTTACGATGAAAAGAAACAGCTAGACAAGGTCACGGGTGGGGTACAGCGCGTCACTTCGCAAACTCCCTGTGTTGTGTGTGCACAGCACTGAACTAAAAGTAAAATGTACTTAAAAGGATATCCTAACATGGTAACTCAGAAATGGACAACGCAAAGCTAATGTTCCTCAGGTACCGACTATAATGCGCTGCTCCTAAATATTTAGGCACCTCCATGCAGGCATCCTGTTACTTAGACTCTAAACACCCCCATAACTGCAGTCAGAAATAAACCTCTGCTGCTCAGAAGAGCCCTCTTTTTAAAGGCTTTATAAACTTACCCCCATTTCCATCATTGGACACCTATCTATAAAAAATGAGAAAGATGACTGGATGTACCTCAAACGGCAGTCAGGCAAACGGCTCTTACTGAGGTTTTTAAGGAAAGGTATGCCTTTGAAAATCTTCCCTGTTTCCTTACAAATCCAGCCATAGACAACTTCACTTCAGCAGCCCCGGGGAGAGGACGTTGGAGCCACCAATCACGACCGAGAACAAAACGTTACACAAAACCCTTTGGAAAGACAAACAGTGTGTTTACTCTATAGCTACTGTGTAGCCCAGCGCACCCCTCCTCAGCCACCTACCACCCAGCCCGATAGTAGCTGCGTCGGTGCCCGCAAGATCCCCGTGCCCCTTGCCTTCGGAGCAGCCGCAGCTCAGACCCAGCTCCAGCAGCGCGTTTGCTCCACCAGGGCTGCTGACCTCCCTGCGCGCCCAAGGTCACCCTGCCAGAAGGCGGTGGCAAAGAGAGGGAAGTCCGGAACCGCTGTCCTCTGCAGGCGGGATGGGTGCTCTGTCTCAGCACAGAAGAATTTCGGAAGGTTTTCACTGACTTCTGCAGTGATTTTTGGGCAGCAGCCAGAAAGGAACCGCAAGCGTCGGTAAATCATTTACCCTTCTCGCGTTGGTTGCTCAATACAGAGCGGGCATTGCGCGTGCAACTACACCACGGTCCGGGATCAAAATGGAACGCGATCAGGCAGAAAACTTTCTGTGACTGGAGGCTCAAGGCTGTACCCAGACATTATCCTTAGAAATATACACAGAAATGTATTCGTTCAGACTACTGATTATAATTTTTTATTCTTTTCAATCTGCAGCTCACTTTCTGTGTTGTTCACCTGTTCTCCTTCCAGCAGTGAATTCCACTTTCCATAACTAGCTGGTTATACGATGAATTAGTCTAAAAGGCAGAAGATGAAAAGGAACACTGGCTGTGCAGTTGGACCCTTCTTCTCTTCCTACCCCATACAATATCATTTAATCCCACAGATAGAAACTTCCATACCCGTTATGACAACACTATTTTCATTGATTATGTGCTTATTAATGCTAGCTTTCCTTCAGAGAAGAAAATCACCTTCTCCCAGGAGAGAGATGATTTGCAATTTCATAGTAATTGTGGTGTCTCTCAAGTAGTTCTAATTTTAACAGGATGAAGTACATCTTGTTTTACAAGGACGGCAGAACATTACACAGCACAGTCCTACAACCTTTTCAGCATGCAAGCATTTCCTTAGAGATAGAAGAAAAAATAGGTCTAATTCTCTATGAATTATTATTTTAGCTATTATTTAAGGACAGAAACACATTGGGACTACGCATACCATGCATTTAAGAAGACAAATACATAAAACCAAGAGATTCAGAAAAGTTAGGTCCTTGAATAATTTTTTTCCATCATTTCAATGTAAATTATTAGCTAACATTTGAAGAATGTTGGTGATGAAAAAGAACACAACTGAAACTTCACAAGAGATGTATTTTTGTCCAAGACAGATCTTCTACTCCCCAGTGCTGTTTCTCCATTGCGTAAAACCATTCCCATTAGCACTGGCTAATGCTTGGTGGATACACAGCTTCTCCTCCCTGCCAATTCTGGACGCATTCAATCTTAATACTTGTCACTGTCATTATTTCTTCCCTACAAAAATGAACTCTCGAGCTAGCAGGACAATCAACTGAAATATATTTATAATATAACTTCTACTGCAACTTCTTGATTTATATTTGATCTAATCGCTAAACAGCCTACTAGGATTTGCTAGATCTGGCCCAAGAGTTACCATCAACAAAATTATGACAAAATGTGTGTTGATGCACATAAAGTGAAAAGAATTGCCTCAGAAAAGCAGCACAAAGCACCAAGTGAATTGGAAACGGTCTGTGAAAGGTAGAGGGCATGCACTGCAGCTCCTTCATGCTCTGGTTGTTTTTTGTGAGCTTGATTTATGTATAATTAACCATTTTCTTTCCTGCAAATAATTTCACTCGAAGTTGTGCTGTCATTTTTACCCCCTATCCTCCTCCCACAGCCACATAAAGCAGTCCAGCTTCAAACGGCGACAAGTGAAACACGCTGCCACAGCAAGAGTCCAAACTCTTTATGTTAGCATCAAATCCCACTCTTGACTCCCTCCTGCTCCTCATATCATCACAAGAATGAAAGAAATTCATAAACTGTAACTCTTAGTCTAATAGAGCCTTGGCCAAAATTCAAGCTCAATAATTAATTACATTCTGCCCTCCAAATTCCCACACTAGGCTGACTAAGAGAAGTAACTTTTCTTTTCTCCTCCGAGACAACAAGTTTTTACATGGCTGGTGGACACAGCATTCCACCTCTGAGAAAGCTGGGAGGTTAACTGGAGAGAAGTACGAGGTATTTATAATACTTGGATAAGAAGACAGCAGCAGATGAAGAGAGAAGAGTATTGTAGTAAGTCTGAAGTTTATGTCAACCCAAAAGCTAAATCATTGCTCTCTAATTACACTTTCCATCAGAGAATAAAAGCTTGGATGATCATACAGGACAGGCAGCTGTCAGGACTCGGTGTCTGAGGGACTGTATCACAGACTGAATGATTTTGGATAGGGAGAATATTTGAGACAATTCAGATATGGTTATGAAAAGCTGATAAATCAGTAAAGTAGAACACATTTAAATATAGCACTGGACCTCAATAAAACACAGAAGGCATCCAAACCATTTCAGACTGAAGAATATGGAGCATTAACACTATACTACGTTCTTAGACAGCCATAAAACAAATCAGTACCTTATGCCACTATTCAGTAAATTACCAATATATCAAGAGAAGGAAAACTATTGTGATACTTGTGCTACGCACATAACATAAAACACTCACTGCACTGGGATTATAATTGGAATTTTCTTCTGAGGCTGATAGATGAACACCATAACCTTAAGCAGCACTCTCACAAGATTTTATTTATTGCATATTTCATGTGTATTTGTAAAGGACTTAATTAGCTTCTTTCCCTTCTGGTACAAAAGGGTGTGCATCATCACTGAAAAAAAATCACAAGGCAAGGCTACTGTGAAGGGTCTTGCTAGTATTGCATGTATTTCACAGTGACCAAAAAAAAGGGTGCAATTCTTTCTGAATACTGGACATATCATCAATAAAACCTGTTTTGTTCCCTCCTTAATCTGGTCTGTGTCAGATTTGCTGTCTGTGTCACTATTTTACAGATGCCATGTACCTGCAGCCTAGAGGTTGTACCCATGCAAGCAAAAGACATTATTAATATATGGTGATGACTATTTTTGTATTGATCAGATTACTATGGAGAATATACGCAGTGGATGTTGCCAAAAGCATAGAATTGTTCTCCATGAACCAGATGGTAACTTTCAATCCTGTTTCTGTTTAATTTTTTTTTTCTAAAACCTCTTCCAATTCTAAATAAGAAACAGGGTTATTTCAATCCAGCCTCACTTGAAAGCTGGTGTTGGAACAATTCATTCAACTCTGGTCCAATTCTTCATTCGTTCCACTCATTTTCAATCTGTAAGGCGTAAAGTCTCCACATTTTTATTCAAATAAGGCCCACAATGCTACATGCATAACATCCACCGCATACTGCGCCCATGTTCCGATGCACCCTGTGCATGCTCTTGAGATTTACTGCAAGAAATTCAGGCACCTAAAGCTTGGTCACCTACTCCCACGTCAACACCACACTGACTGGGCAGACTCGGGAAAACAGCGCAGGCAGATTAATTAGTATCATCAACTTTTGCACAAGAAATCAATCTTCTTCAGCAGTGGAAACGCTGGCCGAGAGAGACAATAAAAACCTCAAACTTTTCTGCACATAGAAATCGTAAGCAGAATGTTTTTACAAATGTTTCCTTTATTCTACATAAAGTTTAACATTAATTCTGCAAGAAAAAAATGTTACAATAGTTTTAGATCTCGGTACTTCTTTAGATTTCACAAAAAACCCTAGAACATATACACACATTTCTGCATTATTTAACTCACATGTATTTTTTATATATAAAAATCTAAATTATTCTGTGCATGTAAACACACACAAAAACTATGACAAATAACTGCTTGTCTAAATATACTACTTTCTGTTACCAAGTGGAAAGGATGGAGCCATCAGACAAAGATTACCTCTACACCAGTGTCTGCTTTAAACTGGAACCTGCTCCAGAACTATCACCCACGGATGTCCAAAGACTGGTAACCCTACATCTCCCAGTGCAAGAACCCAACTCACATGAGCTCTCTTCCTTCTGATCAGATCTGTAACTCACTGCTATATAGACACCCCTTATTTATTTCAATTTCTTAACTATTCACATTAAAGCCAAGTATGGCAAGACCACAACAGACACTGCCTTCAAAATGTGTACTGGAACTTTTCAGGTCTCCAGTAAACAAGTAGCAGGAGTTAATGCCCATCTTTCATTGAGCTGTAATATAATTCCACTGCTTTTGGTGCAATTATTTTCAATTTATACATATGACAATCAAGGGAAATGCAGTATCAGTGAATGGGTATTTCAGTTTTATTTTTCACCTGAGCGTAGACATCCCCATGCTTTTTTTTTTTT
>VZTL01096954.1:0-11838 GCA_013400535.1 Scopus umbretta | reverse complement strand
AAAAAAAAATATCTAAAAATCCTAAACTGAATTTTGACTCACTCTTTTAAAAACTTGGCCTTAGATGTGGGTTGTGAGTACTTGCAAATCCATCCTCAAGGCCTTTTAGAAGAACATCAGGCTTGAAGGGTAGCCACAGGAACCACCTAGGAAGCAGCACTTCCCCAGGTGTTTGGCATGCACCTTGGTGTTCCCCAAGATGGGGACAAACAGGTACAACCCAAAGCTGAGAGGAGATGAACGAAGGCTTATGACCATACTTGAGCAAACTTGGCCCCAAGAAAAGCTGGGGTGATTTACAGGAGAACAAACCCATCCTCCACCTTCACTGACTGACACTCACAGCGAAGGCCTACTCGGTCCTGGCAAAGCAGCCGCTGGGGCTTCGGCAGCTCTTCCCAATCTTTCCCTAGCTATGAACTGGAGAAAAAAACATGTTCATCCTGGAAGCAAGAACCCTCCAGTGAAGAGGAATAAGCAATGTTTGGTGCATTCATAATATAGATATTATTTGGCAAAGTAGTTAAACAAATTGTTTCCTTTCAGGATCCTAGTGATGTGTGCGGTTGGCAAGTCTTCCTCCCTGCTGTTCTGCCACCTGCTCTCCCTACTGCTAAGCTAGCTCCATCTCCAGTCCCAGCTGCCTGCTGCTCTGGCTGTAGCCCTGCAAGAGGCTGCCTTCACTTCAGCCAGCAATGCCGTGACCGCTGTACATCCACGGAGCAAGTGTGTATTTCATGTACATTATGGGCATCTTTCAACTGACGCATTACAGACTGGTCAATGTTTGCTGTCTCCCTCTGGGAGCCTTGGTTGTACGGGTGGGCTTGTGCAGGCATCACCCCAGACTGGTCAGTGCTGCTGAGATTCAGTGGTGATGGACCAGCCACAGCACTGCTCCACCAACAGCCTGGGTTGGGGTTAAGGGGCAGCTGAAGTGGGGAGGCTCAGACAGACCATCAGACACAGGAGCCCTCCCTGCCTGCCGGTGCCAAGGGCAGGGCGAACATCTCCTGCTGGTAAAAACATCCCTCTCATGCCATTTTCCACTCTCTGTTCTATCTATTGGATTAATCATCCTTGTCTCCTCTGATGTCAATGTTACCTGAAGGCCTTTGCAAACAAGACAACATAGTCCCTACCCCAAGGATCTGCTATGTAAGCACAGCAAGACTGAAACACACAGTACTGAAAAACATGGACTCTGATCCTCTGTCTACAGGCGAGAAGTCTCACTGCCTTGCGTCTGGAGGTTTAATTAAATCTCTTACATGACAAAACTTTCTTACCAAGTGCATCTTTGTCCCCCTCCTGTGGCTGGATCTGATCATACACATGTGCTGGTATGGCGGCCAGGGTTGGATGGACCCTCAGCAATGAAGAAAGCAAGTATTCTTCATTGAAACTAACGATATGTGAAGGATGCTCCTGCCCTGTCCTGCCCATCCTCTTCTCCAGACAACACGGACCTGAAAAACTAGAGTAGGTGATTTCTGCTGTGGAAAGAAATGTTGCTCTTCCCCAAATACTAACCTCAGTCTCTTTGACTCTCTCAGCCCTTTGTTCCTCCTCAGGAATAACCAAGAAGAGTCCAGTCCACCCCAGCTGTGCTGGCTTCTGCACCAGACTTCCAACAAATGCATTCGTTCTGCCACCTGCGTATGCCATTTTAAAATAAACCTTCTGCCGCCTCTGAAGAGGACATCTCCCTTGAAAATTAAGTTAGGGCTGGCTGCCTGTAGAAATGATTACAGCCATGTTAGGAAATTCTTTTAAAGTGTCTCTGGAATTTGGGGAAATAAATAAATAAATGGATCATCACAACGTATCTGCTTGGGGTTCGCACCATTCCCTGAGTGCAGCCAGAGTGTGAACCGTTCTGTAACGGGATGGGAACAGAGACACCCCGGGAGGATTTATCCTGACCCTGCTGCTGCTCTGCCTGACCCACCTTTGCCCTGTGAAGAGATTCTGGCAGCCAGTGCTTGAAAAACAGCCTTTTATGTTCTTACTTTCTCCCTCTTTTATTAATTTGCAGTCACAACCATCGCTATTTGATCCACACAGCCAAAAACATCCAGCTTCATTATTCAGACTGTTTGCAGCTGAACAGACCAGAAGGCCAAGCGTACACACAGACACACACACAAGCTCTGCAGACCTCTAGGCAAGGCACAACACTTGAAGTTTAACAACCAAGTGCCTTAGGATGTTTTGTACCTTTTGCAGATGCTTTTTTTGCAGTTTCTGTGTCATTCTTGCTGAACCTCACTTCCTGAAGGTTTTTATTATGCGAGATTTTGTCACAAGAAGTCTCCATAAGGACAGAGAATTAAACCTGTGTCTCCCAAATCCAGATCAGTACCACAACCTTTGGCTCATCTTCTCGCCTCCCTTGTCTAGCAAAGGGTACTGTACAAAGGTACATAAGAATACATTATACCCCAAGGTCAAGAGTGTCAGATGAAAAGGATGAATATATACAAGTCCATGTCCTAGAAATCTGCTCTGTACCCTCCATGGGTTTGCAAATAGCACTACTTAGCAGCAGAAATTAAATCCACAGCCTTTCAGCAAAGCAGGAACAGCACGTTGCTGCTGCTGCTATTCTATGGACCTCAGAGGGTAACACATCCAACATCGCCGCCCGCGCTAGGAGGGATGTGTTAGCTCTCTGAATATCCCTGATTAACACAGCTTTATCCCAGTGTTTTGTATCATCTACATACACACTGCAACAAGGCCTGTGTAGGCTAATAATATCTTGTACCAATACAGTAGTGGTTTCAATAATAGCTAATTCAAGTGGGTCTGCTGTCAGGCAGCACTGCTGAAGCACGTGGAGACCACCAGGAACCCCTGCAGTTTGTGCCACAGCCAGGCCAGGAACAAGATCCTGCACTGCACCTCGCAGCCCCTCTGGGGATGCGTTGGGACCCTGCAGAGCCCAGCAGGTTTGTGGCAGCCTGGGGAACTGCTTTAACATACCACAGTTTCCCCTGTGTGCTTCTGTAACCTCCCAGTGCGGAGGGACTGTTGTGAGGTTGAATCCAGGCCCCCCAGCTTGCCTGAAAAATAAAGAGTGTGCTGGACAATCATTCCTCTTTGAACAAAGGCTTAAAAAGTAGGTATTACACAGGTTGGTCAGCAGTGTTGTGGGTACCACTTGCTCTTTTTTACCTACACAGTTTCCTCGTTTAACTTCTCCCCTCCAGGACAGCAACCTCCTTCTTAAACAAACGCATCCTTGCTCTATGAGGCAGGCAATTCTGTGTAATGGAGAGAAAACCCAGGTTCCTTTTACATGCAGGGGAAAATCCTTCAGCAGAGGTAAAGCCCTAGGATGCTAATCTGAATCACCAACTCAGATTTTAAAAACAGTCACCCGGCAGGATAACGGACTCAGCCCTGCAGCTTGCTGCTGGCTTGGCTGCTGCCTCTCCTCCCCCCCGGTGGAGCCCAGCCCCTGTGGGCTCCCCTGCTGGGAAGCCACCCTCCAGCTCAGCTGCAAGGGGTTGTTCCTCATCTCCACACTACATTAACAAATGGATATCACCAATGAAACATCCTTCTTTTGGGAGCTTTGGATGTCTCGGCATTGAGTAGGCACCATGACCATTAATCAATCATTGTGTGTGGGAGATTTGCTGGGACTGCTGCAGTGAGCCAGTGAAACAAGTGCTCAGCCTGAAGATAGCACCTGGAACAGCCAGGTAAACCATCCCAGGACTAGGGGGTGTGAGGATCTTGCTCTTTTGGGTTTTGTGGTTGTTTCTAACATCTTTCCTTTGTGTTTCTAATACAGAAATATGATCTCCTTTTCCTCAGATCAGAAACTGACTGTGCTGCCAAGTGTGTTGTCCCAGCGTATGACCCTTGTACTTTCGAGATGGATGAGAACAAGGCATTGTGTGTTGCATGAATGTGTACTCATATGTAAGGTTGATGTCCCTGCCATGACTTTGCCAGCTCATGGCTTCCTGCAGTGTTGTGGGAGCAGGGCAAGCCCTGGGGAGGACGGGAATGAAGGGCTTCATAGAGAGCAGAGGAAGGTCGGGAGCTGAAAAAAGCTCATGAGATGCCTACAGCCCATGGGCTCCTTCTGAAAAGATGCAGCACAAACTGCAGGGTTTATTGAAAGACTTGCCCCACTAGGACTGCTTATGGTAGCACAAAGAGAAATGAGAAGCAAATAGAAACCTTTGACAAAGCAATGCTGGAAGAGTCCTGAGAGAATTGATGGGGTTTTCAAAAGGCCTCGGCATCTGATTCTCTCTCACTTGCAATCAATGGGTGTTTTATCACTGACTCTGGCAGAAGCAGCAGTATAGAAAGTCCAGGCAGAGTTTGTGCTGCTTGCAGCCTGTCTCTGAGCCATGATGTTCCTGATCCACTTTACACAGACCCACATCTTTAGTGGCCTGCAGTGATTTCCTCTCTTGCTGCCAGCAGTAAGGTGCACTCTCTGATATGCTACCTGTTCCCTGCACTGTATCATGCTCTACTATATTGGGAAGCAACCTGTACATTGCTCTCTGTTACTGAATCAAGAAATTCTCCTGCATGCAGAATGAAAGCTCAAACACCCTCCTTCATACCACTGCTACTTTTCCCACTCTGCCTGCTCTGGAAAATCACTTCCATGCTGGGCAATGTGTGCTAGAGAAGATCTTTTCTTCTGCAAAATGTTATTAACCATCTTTTTGTGAGTGCGCTGCCTCCAGAATTCTTCCTTCAGTATGAGCTGTTGCCTTCTCCCTGCAGCTCTCCCTGTGCCTAGTGCTGGCATTTGGTATCAGCAGGAATGAAACATTAAAAAACAAACCAAAACCATATTTGCTTTTCAGTGGGAGTGTGGCACAACATTCGGCCCTAGGAAGGAGCATTTGGTTCACTTAGCCTGAGTCTGAAGGTTGTGAGTGTGAACACAGTTTAACATAAAGGTCATCAGATAGCTGGCACAATTCCTTTCTACCTTCTTTTGCTCTAAAGTCTGCTGTTCAGTGTGGGAGACAAGGGTTTGAACTCCTGGGACATGTTATCAAGCTGCCTCTTGCTGACACTATTGCCCTAAGAAATAGTAATCTCCAAGCACAGGGCTGGGCAGAGAGAGCAGAGCATGTGTCTCCCTGGTTTACAGGGGAATCTGGGGATCCTCAGCCTTGAACATAACTCTGCATGGCTCCTGACACTTGGCATATGGCATGATTTCTGCTGAGCTTTTTCAAAAAGTCTGGTTGAGGAATACAGGGAAACCAGGTATATTGAGACCTGCAATTGTATCTGTACTCTGTGTTTGGGAATGCTAAGGGTTGTCTCCCTTGTCTTCTCAAGTTGATCTGAACCATGACGGTCCTAACACTGGAGTTCTGAGGTTTCTTAACTCCTCCTGCTCCAGGGGATGTTCAAGATGTCCCATCCCATGTCTTCGGAAGATTTCCTACTGAATTCAGTTGGCCAAGGGTCAGAAGAAGGAGCTCAGCCCACAGATGACAGATTTTAGTTCAATAGAGAGACCACTTTTGTTTTCTGCCATTGTGAACAGTTCAGTCTGGCTTGCCCTGGAGGGCAGCAAGCAGCTGCTATCAATTGTCTCTTTAAAAAAGACATCAGTATCACCTAAGAAAACTTAGGTTTCATTTAGCCTAGTTAAAACTACTCTCTGTTATGTTCTACTGCAATCATTTAAAACACAGGAGTTCATCAACACTTTAATTCTCCAGGTCTCTACATCACAGTGTCTGGGAATGGGAATAAGCCAGTAGTTTTTTGTTTAAACACCAAAAGAGTGTCAGAAAAGATTAACCAATTGCTTTGTGAATTTCTACAGAGGAAAGCACTCATGGATGCAAGTGTCAACTGGGCTGATGCTGTTTGCCACTACAACAAATGAACAATGGCACCTATCCATGCCCTGAACTTGCCATACTCAAAACCAAACTGCTACAGCAGTGATAGTGTATTCTCATGTGCCCTCACACAGCAGACTGTAAAAGAAGCAAGCAGAAAAGAGCTGATAGGAGGGTAAAAAGTGGGCCAGTGCAGGTATAAGCATTACCCATGTTTTGGCTATTTTTCAACCACAGCACAAGAGAATTCTCTGAGGCTGCAATAATCAGGGGTTAGTAGTAAGAGCGGCAATGAAGCAAAAGCATGGACCAAACAGTCTGTGGATGAGGGAAACTTCTTACAACCCAGTCTGAGATGTCTGTACCAGTGAAGTACCAACACATAGCACACCAGACAGCAGAGATGAGTTGCTGAGTTTCTTACATGAGTTTCTTTGCTGAACAAACATACCTCTTTCCTTCAGCTACCATAAAATTCAGATACTACCACTTATGCCTGTCTTGAATACCCTGTGCCACTATGACCTTCCCAATTTAAAAATAAAAAATAATAATAATAAAAAAGATAATGGAACTGGAAAAGACACCAAGAAGGGCTGCAAGGATGATGAAAGGTATGGATCAGCTTTACAAAAGCAGCACTATCAGGGACACAAACACAAAGATGCAGAAACAACCTCCAGTTCAGGATGTGTTCAAATCCCTCCTTCCTGCAAGCTGGGAGTGTGAAGCTGGGAAGGGTTGCTCTGTACACATGCTGTTTGTGCACTCTTCCTTTGAACAACCGGCCGCTGCCACAGACAGGTCCTGCCTGCCTTTTAGCCTAAACTAAATGCAGCCACTCGTATGGCATTATACCATATGGGAATGACAAATATTTATTTTCCTTACTGATACAAGTCACTTTTCTGATCTTGATGCGAAGAGTGGTTGTATTTCAGCCCAGTTCCCAGGATCCAGGGACCAGATGCTTAAAAGCACCTCACTGAAATGAGATTTAGGCACCCAAACACCTTTGAGTATTTGGGTCGAGTTGTTTCCATATGCTGCTAAAAGCTCCACCACATTTGGGGTAAACGTGAAGGCTGCAGCACAACCAGACTTGGGGTGCCACTGGGGCAGAGTGCCAAGGCATTTTTCAAAGCTTGTCATGTGATATTCCACTCAGAGAATGAAACAGGGAATTTCAGATTTTGTCACT
The DNA here is from genome assembly GCA_013400535.1 of Scopus umbretta. Taxonomy (NCBI): domain Eukaryota; kingdom Metazoa; phylum Chordata; class Aves; order Pelecaniformes; family Scopidae; genus Scopus; species Scopus umbretta. The sequence goes on along the minus strand of VZTL01096954.1, from coordinate 4,788 downwards.
TTACATGTAAATTAAATGTTGTATATTGTCACAAGTGAATTCAGCAAGTATTTATAATAATGGAAATCTGCTGCTTGGATTTCTAAAAAAAAAAAAGTTTTTCTCATGTTGCTTGTGCTTCTCTGCATGAGCTGTTCCATTTTAGCTTTTCTGTGTTCTTTCTTCAAGACTGCCTAAAAGAGTTTGTGGGGGAAAGAAGGACTGAGAAAATACAAGAATGAGAAGTAATTGTTAGGATTACTCAGCAGGATGGCTGGATGACATTTTGTCCCTGTTTTTCATTGGCAGAACTATTGCAGTGCTTAAAATTAAGCGCATGCTGAAGTGTTTTGTTGAGTTGAAGCTGGAATACTCAAAACGGTATCTGATCAGTCCCTCCCAACCTGGTCCAAAGCTCATTAAAATGGTTACAAAACTTGATAATGCCTAAAATATGCTAAAGTGCCCCAAACAGCAATGCAACTGCTGCAAATTGCAAATCACTTGGTGCAACTACAGCCCTTCCTCAACAAGGAGACTGATTACATTTAGTCCCCAGGAAACCAGGAGATGAAAAGTTAAGTATGTTGACATTTTCTTTCAAGAGCAAAGGAATTGGAAAAATAAAGCAACCACCAGGAAATGATGCCTTTCAGGAACCTAGAAAGGCAATATTCCTCCCTCACCTTTCCTCTGTGTCTCAGGATTTTGTTATTATTATGTGGGCTATAAGCCACTTGGAAAGCTCAGCATATAAAGCTGCATGAATTACAATACATGGAGATTGACTGGGTTGTAACCTGTAATGTATTACTTATTTTTTTATTTTAATTGCAAGCAGTCTCTGAAACATTATAGAGCATATAGTGCTAGACACAGCAGAAGTAATTAAAATGAGAGGGCCACATGCAGTCAGCAGTAAAACTCCAAATGTAGGCAGCTTAGGAAAAATGTCATTGATTCAGCATCAGAGAGGCTGGGAGGAGAAGAGGCGGGATGGAGATTGTCAACAACAGATCATACTCAAAATGCAGCAGCAAGCACTACAACCGTTTAAAGCAAAAGCAGCTGAGGGATGTATTGTCGTAGAGCTGCAAATGTCTCAAACAGGGACAGTGACGTCAGCTCCTGAAGGTGGTTTCAAAGAAACAAGCCAAGCCTGAACAAGCTGCTCTTCTCCCATCTCTGCGTGCAGGAATCTGGGTCACGATTTCTCCAGTAGGAAAAATGAAATGCTTTCACACCACATTAAAAATAGTAATAATTAACTAAAGGAGGTAGAAGAAGAATCCTTGGCTGTTTGTTGGAGGTGGATGTAAAGTGATACAACTGCCATTCAATTCTAAGCAAAGCCAGAGAGCTCATCTGAGGTGGGCAAGCTCTTGTTTTGTTCAGCTAGATTGTCCAACGCCTCCTCCAAGACAGACCCAGTGTGAAAATGACTTCAAAACATTAACATACCTGCATTCCTGTACACCCTAACTGGGTGTCACCCCGACTTGTGTTAAATGGCATTGACTGTCTGAATGTAATTGGCTACAGCAAAGGTTAATGATCATTTCTACCTTTAAATAGTTTATGAAGATGTTTGATGCCTTCTAACAAGGCAGCTATTGGAACTTGCTGCTCTTTCCACTGACTTGCATATCATTGATCTTTCTTCTTGAAATGATTATCCCCAGGCAACCTATAAATCTCACTTACTCTGGCTCAAAAATGCTGGAGAAAATAATGAACTGTTACGAGGGCAAAGACAGTGGACAGGGTCACCTCTTATGAGCTAGCAGCATATGTGCTTAGGCTGTGTGCTTGGACCTGCATAGCTTTAAGTACATCTCAGAGAGGCAAAGAAACAAACAGAAACCTTAAGGCAGATTTTGTAATTAAAAAGCATGCATTAGTTCCAAGTATATCACTATATGACAGCTTTACATGCTGCTAAATATAATGGGCTTAGTAGCAATCTGGGGTATAACACCACACCCCACCATTTAATTAAAAAACTTTCCTGCTACAAATGTATCCGAAAGTGCAATTCCTTCCCCATCGCTTCATTTGCAATGGGTGTTCTACAGGTCTTTATCAGAGACTGAGAATGGAGAAATTAAAAGTTGCAAATGTCCAGAGCAGTCAAAACTTTCATCAAAGCCCCAAGCCACAGTGCACAAGTGCTTGAGAATTTTACATTGAAGGGTTTTGACGGTTACAAGGTCCTGTGTGAAAACAAACCAAAGATCCTCAGCTATGAACACTCCCCCCAACTTCAGGTTGACTTCAAGGATGCACGTGTGTGCATGTTGGGGAGCAGGGACAGTCATCATTATCTTTGACAGGGAATCCACTGTCTAATAGGCAAGCAGTTTCAGGGACTTGGATGTGTTTAGTTTCTGCTTCCAACCACTGAATATCTTCATGTAGGGTTTTTTTGGCAGATAGAAAAGCTGTTTATCTCCACATACCTTGAGAATAGCTTGTCAGCAGGTCACTTTCTACTGCAGCAAACACTGCTTGTACTTCCTACATCTGGAGGACCTCTTATGAGAACTCCTGACCAGATCTGTTTCAGAAATCCTTGAACTCCAAACTTGAGCCATGTTTGCCCTCAGAAGTTTGAACTGCTACGTCCAAGACCTAAGCTACCTACATTCTTAACTCTTTTCTCTGAGGTTAGAAGGAAATCAAGAGTAATATTTCACTGGTACCATTGGTCAGTAGAAAATGACCCATATTTCTATGTAGTTTTCTAGTTAGAATTGTCCACAATTACAGAAGGCGATTGAAACAGGTAACTGCAGCTCCAGTACAATCACCAGATAAAAAGAGTTAATCAGGGAAGATGTTTGTCCACACTATCATTTTTAATGGGTCCAAAAAGAAAGAAGATGGGCAGTTCTTAAAGCCCAGACAGTGAACACAAATATAAATCTCCCTAGGCAAACCAGGGTAAATTCCTGATGCACTTTACAAGCTGTAAACACTGCTTTTATTAGCCATTTATGGGCCACTTTCCCCAACGCAGCTTTAATATTAAACAATAAAGCTCACAATACATTTACGAAGAAAAGCAGATTCTCATTTACTCCTGAATTGGAAGTGTGGCATCTTCTGATCACATGAAATCAGCAGAAATAAGGTTATTCAGTTTAGACTGCATATTTTTCATGCTTGATGCCCCACACAGTGCATACTGTGCAGTGAGACAGAGAAGAAAAAATGTGGAAGTCACTGGAAACCACTGTAATGAACTTTTAGAAAGTGTTGAGCAGCCCTGTTACCCACATCAGTATGCACAGACTTCAAGGAAGTATGTCCTTGTGGTTATGGGTATTTATCATTTATAATCTGATACATTAGACATCTTGTGTAAGATAAGACCCGACTGTACTAGGGACTGCATGCAAAATGCATGCAGTTTATACACTAAATAGGAGTAACTTCTTATTTTGAGTCTATTTTGAGTCAGAATAGGAAAGGAAAGTACTGGTAATCCAGACTATAAAGGGAAAACAGGCTCAAGTGAATTGGCCAAGATTATGCAGGAACCAGAAAGAGAATGAACATCAGCATCTCCCCAACACAAAATCTGTGCAAAAGATGTGCTGTCCCTCAGCAGAGCTGATGTGAAGGTCGCTTTGGGCCTCTAAAGGATTTCAACAGCTGGCCAGTGTGGGGAATGGTGGACCTGGTCATGTGCCACCCAGATCACAACTGCCCAAGCTTTCTGGTGCAAGCAAGAGGATTTGTAATCCCACTGCACCAGCATGTGCTTTTCACCCCTTCACAGGCTCTGATCTGCTCAAGCTTGCCTTCAAGAAGGCCAAAGAAAATCCAGCTGTTTTGTTTCTTTTTTTCAGCTGTCAGCCACATGGACGTACATGCATTTGGCCAGTCTTCCAATCCAAACCATGCCAGGCTGGTGGGCTTATAAAAAAAAAGCCCGTTTTAGGACTTGTAAAAAAACCCAAAACAACCAAATCTAAACCAAAAAAACCCCTGCATCTGGTATTTGCTAGAGATAGCTCAGTTAACTAAAGCAGAGGGACCAAGATTCCTTTTCCTAAGCAGGTGACTGCTGAAGCAAAAACCAAGCTCCCAAATGAGCTTATCCATCACACTGCTATGCACAGGCATGCATTAGGAATATCCCAAAATAAGAAGCAAGCTTTAGTGTGGACTGGGCCTGGTTCATCTGGCTGGAGGGACAGACAGAAGTAGCATGTTAAAGATTTGATCTGTGGAGACAATTGCACTGTAGGGACACTCTCCATGAGGTCCTGCAAGTCTAGTACCTGGGTCTCCAACTCCCAACTGGCCCAATTTTCCCTCAAATTGCTCTCACCCCAGTCGCCCTGAACTGTTGTAGAGGATTTCTTTGCCTCAATAAATAAGTCCGTACTTCTTTAAGACATTTAAGGAACATCTCTGTTCATAAAACAGACTGCCCAGTGGTTTGTAAACGAATTTGAGGTCCTGTAACATAAAATATTCTAGCCAATTATAGTAGATGCAAATTTAATGACAGAAAACAGGCCTTGCCAGAATGCTGATACCAGTCTTTTCAAATGTGTCAGGGAGCTTGATGCTGTATATGGACCATAGTCTGGGTCTGGTGAGCTCCGTGAGAAGAGCATATGCACCAAGCAGCACCAAAGCTCAGTCAAGATCAGTTTTGTCTGTTGACTTATTTAATATGATCATTAATTAAATAATCTCTTTGATACAAATTATTATGGAAAACTCCAATGATTTTGTAAGGAAACCTTTCTGTGAAAAATAGAATAGAATAATTAAGGCTGGAAATGACCTCTA
>VZTL01096937.1:0-60036 GCA_013400535.1 Scopus umbretta | reverse complement strand
AAAAAAAAAGCCCAGGAAATGAGAGTGTCTATTCTGGCATTGTAAGAAGACATTGTAAGGCCCAGGATCACCTCAACCAGCTTGAGGCATCTTAAGGAAGCACCTAATTTAGGCAGGTTTTTCTCTTTTGCTCTAGTCAATGGAATAAGGAAGCTTTGAGAACAAGAGAAGAGGAGGCAACACTTTATAAATGCTGTTGCTTTCTTTCTTCCCCCACATAGGTTTTAAATTGCTTTTCGGGCTTTCCTAATGAATGTTTCTCTGAATGTTTGCATGTCTTCTGTTTGCCCTCAATATGGGGAAAAGCTTAAATCAATAAGTTTTTATTTGATTTGTAAATAATGCCAGAGTGACACATTATCACAGATTCTCAGAACTCTGACTCTATGTCTTGTCCTCTAGATATGACATGCCAGAGACACCAACCAAGTAGGCTACGAAGCATAGGGTAGGGGATGGAGATTAAAATAACTTTGAGGAAAGACCATCTAGAACTTTATCCTGTACCTCTGTTTTGCTCACAAACCATCAGGAGCTGGTGAAATAATTGCTTTGGACAGATAATAAAACATCCTCCAGCAATACTAAGGTACTTAATATACTGCCCAAGTCAATTCCCCTTATTTCTGCTGTCCTCTTGCTTTTAATAATGGTTTAATGAAAAATGCAAAATTAATTGGAACTGGCATTAGACATTCACATGCTCCAGTGAGGGTTTCACTGCTTCAGTATTTCATAAGCTGACTTCACTGCTATGCTTCTCCTTATCCTGGCTTTCATAGGCTAGAATATCATCTCTCTCCATAAAATGAAGGGTCCCAATATGGGCGGATGCAGGTACATGAGAAAAATTTGCAACCACATCATGGGCAAAGAAATAAAAATAATAGCTGTGTGTTTTCTTTCTGCCACCATCCCCCCTTTCTATGTAATGATACACATCTGAGCCTTGACTGGAGAGAGCTGTCCTAAAAATAAACAGGAGCTGTCTGAAAGGTGTCTGAGGGAGGTATTTGGCAGCTGTCAGGCTGTCACGTATGCTAGAAGGATGGAGCTGATGGACTCACTGACACCAGACGGTCTCTGCTGAAATGAGAATGCCTTATGCTTCCCTTGGCTCTCACTGGGCAAATTCTGTTGGCCGGAGCTATCAGACCTCAGTGTGTCTGGAGCCTGATCCAGTTCTGGCTGCCGTCAATGAGAGTCTGCCCTTGGATGGCAATGGGAATTGAATCAGACCCTTGCTTCACCCCCGAGACTCTGGCTTTACACCAGGGATGAATTTTGGCTCCCCACGTGAATGTCACCCCAATGGAGAAGGATACGCCAGGCCCCAGGCTTGAAAGTTTCTGTTCGTCTCTGAAAATGAGACCCCTCACTGAGATGCTTAGATTAGGGAAGCGAGAGCCTACTCTTTTGACATTTTTTGTTCTAACAGCTTTGCACCAGTCTGTGCCTCAGTTTCTTCTTCTCTAATAGGGGTGGTCTTGTCCTGTCTTCAAGAAGATTATTGACATATCTGTAGATCCATGCATTTTTAAATGCTTCCAGACCATGACTGTGCTAAAAGCTGTTCCTGTTTCCCACAAGGTGCTTAATGGACACGTGTTACACCATGCAGCAGTCACGAGATAAGCACATAGAAACACAAAGGCATGACATGACTCATCTGAAGCCTTTGCAGCAACTCAGTGGCAGAGCCAAGACCCAAGGTTCCCAGTCCCCACCAAAACAATCATACCTTTACAGTGACCAAACCTGGAAAGAAAATCTTGCTAGCAGAAGCTGGTTCTTCTCAAGTGTGACAGGGAAATCTCCATTGCCTGTAGTGTAACTGAAGATATTTGCTGCTGTTCTTGGCAGAGACATAATGTTCTGGGGAAGGAAAAAGAAGAGGTGTGAAGACAGGGTGGAAACCTCCTTGTTTCTCAATGGGAGAGTGGACATCTCTCTTGTTCTCAATGGGCGCTGACTGCTGCCAGATCTGAAAATCTGACTGTTTTGTTATCTAATGGGGAAGAACAGGCCCTTTTTAGTGAAAAGCAGACTCTGAAGTCAACTATTTTGCAGTAGTTTGGTCTGAAAATACTGCTCTGTGTTGAGAAGAATGGACAAGGGAATTAATTCATGTAATATGGGCTACAGGAAATTACCTACAAGATAAGAGGGTGATGATCTTCTTGAGAAAAAGACTTCCTTATCTTGATGTTTGCTCTGAAGTATCATCTTGTGACTGCCAGAGTCTGCCTTGTAGGATCATTCAATTACAGCCAGCTCCCATAGCTGGCATCGCTTCCTTCCTTTCGGAGGAAGGAAGTATACCAAAGTATTGCTTGCTCCTCTTGGTATTCCGAGGTCTCTGTTGCTGCCTGTTTGCACAGTGTGCCTGCAGCCCCGAGATGCTGTTCCCGCTCACGTGCTAGAGCAGGATACGGTCAGCCCTTCAATTAGGCATGGATCTGAAAGGAAGAGGAAATCAAGATGATGAACCAGTGAGGAGCACATGTGAGTCAATATCAGATATCCGATGGTATGATGAGCAACAAATGAGGCCTACCCCTTTTGGAGGGTCCCAGCCTCTTTGCCTACAATGATACAGATCTCCTAGGGGGAAACTGCACTGCACTAATGAGGGGTGTTCATACCAGCCAGGCTCTCTGTCTCCTTCAGGGTGCTCTGGCTCTCCCCCATAAGGAATTTTTCACTATGCAGAGTACTTTTCTCTTCTTCATTAAAATGGCCATGTTAAATAGCTGTGAGGTTCCTCAATGCCTACTTTGTTGAACGGATCAACTCCACAGCTGGCCACTTTTTAGAGCAGGAGGTTACTAAACCCATTCATTTCTTACATGCACCCACATTTCTAATGGCTATGGAGATCCAACTTTAAAGTCCTCTGAGAGTCATTGGAATGAAGAGCACTTTGTGAAGACGTTATAATTACTATGGGATTTAGGGGTGTGTGGAAATGATTCATGGAGATGTTTCCCAGCCAGCAGGCTCTTGGAGCCAGGTGAGCTCTTCCCTGGAATGTGAAGCATGCAGCGCAGCAACTGGGAGGAACAGGTTTGGCAGGACATTTTAAGTTGTTCACGGCAGACAGCCTCTTCAGAGCCACATCCCTGCTTTACCGACCTCCCAGCTGGATGTTCCTCTCTGCCACACTGGCCCTGGTGAGCTGGAGAGGATGGACACGCTGCGAAGGAGCCTTTCTCGCTGGAAGAGGTACCACATCAAGGTGCACCTGGCTGACGAGGACCTGATGATGCCCCTGACGGTCAAGCCCAGAGACACAGTGATGGACCTGCGGGCTCACTTAGTACGGGAGGGCGTCACTTCCTGGAAGAAGACATTTTATTACAACTCCAGGCAGCTCGAGGAGCACGAGACTCTCAAAGAAGCCAATATCCAGAACGGCTCTGTCCTGCTTCTTGTCAGCAATAAAAGGTAGGCAAGGAGTTTGTCTGCGGGGGCGGTGCAAAGGAAGGGGAATGCTCTGTGTATCTCAGCCTCTTGGGATGCTTTCCTGTTGGTGTTTGCAGAAAGCAGACCAGGAACTCAAACCCTGCAATTTCCAGTAGGTGGACTGAGATTCAAGGCTCTTCAGCTCCAGACATGCTGTGGTGAGAAATAAGGGGGCTAGAGGAGGAGGAAATCTGGTTGATGCTGCCTGTCCTGTCTCTGATCAGCTCTCACTTTCCCAACTACATGGCCAAGCAGAGAGGGAGAGACAAGACATGCAAAAGGGCAAGGGAGGTTGTGCAACATGGAGGGGTGCTCTGAGAACCTCCCGTTCGCATTCTTTCTTGACATCCCTGGCTCCCTCCGTTTCTTTTTAGTAGGTACTTTCTGCAGGTATGTGAGGGTGACACAGTCCTGCTTTAACAGGGAAGAGCTGTGAGCTACCAGCTTACAGCAAAGCACAATGAGTGCTGGACAGAGATGGCAAGAGGCTGCAGCTTCTCAAAATGTGGCCAGATCATGGCAGTTATGTGACTATCTAGTCAGACTACAGACTTCCAGGATAGCCCATGCCAGGGAGATCAATCAGGGCAAGTCTTATGTTCCAGTGGGAATAAAAGCTGAGACAATAGACCTGAGACCGACTGGCCCACAGGATAGTTTAGATTCAGTGGGGTGAATTTATGCCCACCTACGCTGTCTTTCCTTATGCCTGGTTGTTGCTGCCAGCGTGATTAATTCTGTGAAGCATTTTGGGGATACGAGGTAGAAGAGGTGCACAGCAGAGCATGGGTGTACTGTGTCTAATTCAGCTTCCTGAATCCTGAGCCCTCTGAATTATGTGTCTATGCTGATCAGAGTTTCCTCTGCAGAAAAACCTGCACTAAAGACTTCAGTTCCTGATTATATGCCACATACTGGAATGGTCCTATTTTCCAGTCCAGAGGCAGCTTGAAATCTCACACAAAGAAGATTTAGTAAAGCATTTCCTTTCAGAGCTCAGCTAGACACAAGAGATTTCACATTGCTCACCTAAGTGCAAACCCCAAGTCACCCATGGCCCCTTTCTCCAACATCTCATTTCAGCGCTCTGATTAACTTGGCTCAGCTCCTCCTTTTCACCTTGTTTTTAATGGCAGGAATACTTCTATTTGTTGTTGTTTCCAGTGTTTATTTTCCTAAATTGTACAGCCTGAATTTTCGAGAGTAAAGAAGGATTCTGAGGGACTCAGTTATGGAGTGCACATATTGACACTCTTTTGACAGATGCCTGATTTCCATAATGTGCTATGCACCTTCCCGCACGCTGCAAAAGCAGGGTGTAGCTGCAGCAACGCAAAAATTACCAGGAGATCCTGCCCCCAGTGTGCTGAGTTCAGGATGCCCACCTGAAGTCACTAAGCCATTTTTGAAAATTGAGAGCTTTCTGATGAAAACTCCAGCTCAATTTTTTTAAGTACCTGAAAAAGGGAGTGGGATTTCTAATATTTTTCTCCTTGAATTTCATCAAAATCTTCCTGGCTCTGAACAAGCACCTTTGTCCCATCTCTTATTCCTTTTCCCAGGGCTGGGTGCATTGCGGGGGGCAGACAGTCTCTCCCTGAAGTCACGTCTCTCCTTGAGTTCTTGAACATGAAGGATTATTGGGTTGTGACAACCTCAGCCACTCCTAAAGTATTTTGTGTGGCAGGAGAGATAAATGCCCAGGTATTGGGGGTACATTTCTCTAAAGGCTCATGGGGGGTGACTGAGCTTTTGTTGTAGCATGGTCCCCCTAGATATTTCCGAGACATGCTTGTACGTGGCTTGGCAGTCATTACCCGGCTCGGTACGTAGTCCTGGGCTGAGTGCAGCCTCTGTGACTCAGCACCTTGCCAGATCCTCAGCATGCAGAGGACTTTTTTAGAGGGCTCGCTCTATCACTTAAACTGGACTCAGGAAATAGAGAGTGGGAGAAGGCAGGCACTGCGTTGCAATTGAGATTACAGCACCACTGTGAGCCTTCAGATTATTCGGCCAGATCTTTAGGTATTATAAATCCATGTTGCTGCAGTAGTGTCCGTGGAGATATGCTGGTCTGTATCAGCTGGGTGACAGTGTGCAACCTTAGGCAATACGAGGAGAGTAGCCTACGCGGTGTTGGGACTGTCTAAGAGGCACAGGAGCAAAGAGGAATAGAGAACGCGGTGCTGGGTTTGGCCAGCAGCCCTGAGGATTTAAGAGTTGGTTTTAGTACTTCACAGACTCCGTGAAGTAGGGATCCTCTCCATCAAAGGTCAGCATCTGCTTCTTAAGTTCTCCCTGAAAATCTTGGTGTCTCCTACTTACTCTTTTGTACTGAGATGCCAGCTAAGCAGAGCTATGTTAATTCCAAAAGTGGAGTTGCTCTGATTGCCAAGGTCTGCAGCTCAGTGTCGTGCCTATAAATATTAATGGTCACTCTGTATGCTATGTGTTCTTACAAGGGGCTCACGGGACAGTTTACTTTGAACCAGAGAAAACATGAAAATGACCCTATTTTTCATCTCCCCCTGCCTTAATGCCTTTGTAGATAATTGGCATTTAGCAATTTAGCAAAGGCCAAGTCAGCATTTCCACTTCTTGCTCGTGTTTTCTGGGGTTTATAACGTAGTCATAAAAATTCACTTAAGGCTGCAGCTTGGCAGGAAAGGGATCAGCATACCAGCTAATGCTGAAAATTTATTTGGACCTTGCTGTTCAAAAGTTCGAGCAAGCCATTTTGGGGCTCAGTCAACATGACCTCTTCCCCTGGGAAACACAGGGGCAGCCCAGAACTGGGAATATCATATCCACTGAGGATGCAATTCCCCCTTGTACAGAGCTTGTTAATCACATTACTGCTGCTCTGATTGAGATTGCAATCCTGTTGCAGTAGAAGCTGAGCAAAGAACATGCTGAAAAACAGTTTCTGTCCTAGAGAGCTACATATTACAATAACATGATTTGCAAGTGGGTAAAACAAGCAAAGCAAGACTTGAAATGTGAATGAATGAGCAGAGAGAGAAACCCTCAGCTCAGCGGCCTTGGGGCAGCCTGTGGTGTTCAAGCCATCGGTGCCCACCGCAAGGAGACCACCAGCGAGTCTCCACAGGAGAAGAGCAGCCATCCAGCACGGATGTAACAGCATTCACAAGGGCATGCAGCAGGCTGTCCCAAATGCCCGAGGCATGATCAGTCCTGGCACTGTGGACCACGCCACGGCAGAACCTGTTTGGCTCGCTCTGGAGGAGATGCAGGGCCCCAGAGCCAGGTAGCTGCTCAGCTGGTTTGGTGGTGATGTGGGAGTTCCTGAAACTGGCACGACTCTTCCCGAATTTTGTCTGCCGCAGTGAGCCGCCTGAACGCTCTTTGCCAGCTGCACGTCGTGGAGCACCACCCAAAGAGGCCTCCCACGGTGTAGTCAGCAGCAGTGCTGGATAGTGGGTGTATGGCATTAGCTGCTCCTTGTGGGCAATTTCTTGGCTGCATTTTGATGCTAGATGTTAGGTGGAGGGATATTGTCTTGAACTGGTGAATCCACTGCTTGACCCATGAGCTATTTCAAATAGAGGATAAAAATGGGTGATCCAGAGCGACTCCTAGATGTGCTGTGTGCCTATCACTGACTGTTCCTAAGGACATAGAGCTCCAGCTGGATCTGGACATGGTATAAGCACAAGCACATTGACAAAAGCCTTCACACTTGGTTTCAGGCTCCTTTTTTGTGCGGTCACCTCTAGCAGCCAGTCAGACAAGTGCTGTACTAATAAATTAACCAGTACCACGACTGCTCTCTGTTAGAATGTTGTGAGTATTGAACTGCAGTTTTGGCCCAGTCCAGATGCATTTCAGGAGCTAGCATGGGCCAGGGACTGTTCCTTATGGGCTGTCTGGATGTGATCACGCAGATTTGGAGGGTAAGAATTTAGTATGAAAACACTGGCCATTGTGTGCCAGCTGTCCTCTCAATGCAGAAGAAAGTCCCAGGCACATTTAATTTACTGGCATAGACTCAGCTACAGCACATGGGATCCCCTCAGTCTTTTAGATGCTGAGGTTCACTGAGGCCAAGCACCTACTGTCATATACACCTTGCCTGGAGAATGGAATTCAGTAAGTCATTGGTGAATAGGTTAAATAGAGTAGATGCCGGCACTGAGCTTAGTAGAAGTCTATTATCTGGAATCTCTTGGTGTTGATTTTCTGGCCTGGAGCCACCTGAAAACATGTATCTTGGGGCATTAGCAGTTACTGTAACAACTCATCTAGGAACAACTCCTGACAGTTCGAAGAGCAGACCAAGGTCCCACATGATGTATAAGCCACTCTTAGGTCAAAATAAGCATGTCAAGGATTCTCCCTCTTCTGCAGTCCAGCCTCAGTGCCCCTGGTGAGTGCCAGTGCTTATACAAGCTTTGATACGCTTGGGACCCTGCTTGATCATTCTGAGGCTGTTCAGCCTAGTTTTCCAAAGGTCCGTCCACTCAAGAAGCTTCCTCCTGGCAGAATAACAAAACCATCCATCTTTGGGAAACCTGGCTAATTCCCTTATTGGCATTCCGTTTACAGTCTCTGATTTTTGGCCTCATAAATGAAAACTATGACTGAGCCTTGGCATGCAAACTACAACTGAGCCACTTGCGTAAGGTCCAGTTTAGCTGATGCTAAGAAACTACTGCCTACATTTGACTCCTGTGATGACACAAGGATCGATGTTTGACATAGATACTCGGCAGTGGCTCACTCCAGGCTTATATTACTCCACTATTCTGTCACCCCTTCTTACTCTCACTAGAACTGCCTGAGAAGCAGTCACCAAGCACAGCAAACGTTGGTTCTCTAGAAAGAGAAACCAGAAAAGTAATGAGATCTACACAGTCTGACCCTGCATAGAAAGCCAATGCTACAGCCCAGACATGAATTACATCCTTTACACTGGGTTTCAGTGTGATTTTTGTGATGTCTGCTCCTTGTGCTGACCTTCCAGCTCCTGGGGTTGCTCAGCAACTGCAGCATGGAAGGGAGACTTTTCGCTCCCATCCAACTACTGCAGGCTTGCCCTGTTAAGCTTAGGCCTAACAGCAGGCTCCATGGCATCTCACAGTAGGGTAACGATCCTTTAAATAGCACCGGGAGTCTCTCTTCTCAGGGAGAACTAATTAAGTTCTTCAGCACATGCTTAGACATATGTTGACCTGGTATGGCCTTAACAGGCCTGCTTCCATCTACTGGCTAAAAAACACTGGCTTAAAAAAATATCCTCCTAGAGATGCGTTACTTAGGCAACAGCCAGGTGGGGGACTGACTTCATCTCTGTGGCTGACGGTAGTATTTATGTGTATTACTCATGGGCCAAACTCTCTGCTGGTGTAAACTCCTTGAAATCAGTTAAGTGATTTTTAAGTTCCGAAAGCACCGGTGCAGTTACCTCTGCTGACCTCTTGCAGCGTACAGGCCAGAAAATGACACCTGTATTTAGCTCAGTTACTTACTGTTCAGCCCAAGAAGCTCATTTAACAAAAGCAGAGGGTTGCATCAGCAGAGAACATGGTCCATAGGATCTGAATTCCTCCCCTGTGCAGTTGCATGGGATTGCAGTAGGTGAAGCTGAGCTGATGTGTCCCATAGGGGGGGTGTCTGTCTTGGCTCCCGGCAAAGAATTAATGAACGGAAAGTATATTCTAAACCAGGTTTGTTTCTGGTGAGATACGGCACAGCTTCCTGAACTTCTCCGTACTTGTGCCGATTTGTAGCAGGTGAGGATTTTGCCCAGTCGGAATAAATATCCTCTTCTGTGTCCTGGTGTTTTATGGGGCAGATGCACTACAAGGTGGGCTCACAGCAAATCGTTGGCTATTACAATCCCCTGACATTTCAAGTGAGGAAACAAGTGCTGGAATAGGAATCCTGTTACGGGTTTTGTAGAAAACCCAACCAGCGACTGATACCAGCCTAAGTAGACTTATAGTGTCCTTTGCTAGGACACCACAAAAAAGACCCACCCCCTAAACTTTGAACTCCTGTAAGTCAGTCCTGATGAAATGTTTGCAGCACAGGCTCGGTTTCTTGTCTGCGTAATTGCAAAGAACAATTCACAGGAGTCAAAAGACTCAGCCCTACTCTTACTGGCTTGGCTGGGTGGGGTGGCTGCCTGGTAGAGCTGCTGCCTACGGGCCATGAGGATCTTGGTTGCAGTCCAAGGCATGACAATGACCTCTCTAAGCAAATGCTAGCCCTGAAGAGGTACCCCTAGAGACCTGCAAGAGCTTCAGCCTCTGTTCTGGAGACCCCAGGGGGTAGCCCCTAGGTGATTGCTAAGGGTCTTCAGAAGAGTAACTGAGAAAGTAATCCTACTTTTGCTAGCTTAAGTCTTCTGAGCAGGGTCTGTACCCCTGTCAGGAAATGTTTATGGAACCATAACGCCAGAAAACCACCATTCACTGCTGATGCATGTGGGTGAGCGTGCTTAGAGCAATTCAAGCTCTGTCTTACCGTAAACATCCTCAAAGAGCTCCTAAAGCTACAGGCTGTTCTGTTCCGAGATGAAAAATGGATTTCCAGGAGCATGCACTAAAGAGGGAGAGCCTTGCCTATGGGAAGAAGGCTTCCAGACAATTGCAGGTTATCTGGAGGGTGAAGGCATCTTTTGCAGAAGGATAAACAGGTCTGAAACACTGCAAGTGGCTTATCCTCAGCTGTGTAGCGTGACTGAAAAGACAAAACAGTCAGAGCATCAGGATTATATTCTCCCCACACCATGGTCAGTGCCTCCTTGGTCAAATGCCATTTTTGATTGTATGTCTACAGTGCTCCAAGTATTTGCCTCTTTTTTTATTCAGATAATGTCAAAGAGCGCAGCCAAAGCCATGAGAGACGGGGAGTGTGACAAGGGCTGAAGGGAAGCAGATGGAAGAGAGCTTGGCCGTGGAAAGGCAGCCCAGCCACCAGCGCTTGGTAAGTCCCTCCCTGCACGCCAGCTTAAGGACTGTTCAGAAAGCAGCTCCAAGTGTTTTCAGCACAGTACTCATGAATAATTAACCCAAACAAAACAACAAATAACGTTTCCTCATCAGCATGCCATGCGGTCTCGGCTGCCAAAGGAGAAGCGTGGGTAAGATGACTCAGCTCCTGGGGGCAGTGAATCAGAGTGAAATGCCCGTGAAAGGGTGACTTCTGCCTGGGTGATGAAGCGAGAAGGAGCTGAGGTGGACTTTGCTTAGGGCCTTAGATGGGGACATTGGACATCTGAGACTCCTTCCGACTCTCTCACAGGACTCCTCAGTAAGTGGCTGATCTTGTTTTCCTATGTGTAAGTCTGAGATAATTTATTCTTCCCTTTCTCCCATTCTTTGTCCATCCAGCTGTAAGTGACTCAGGCTAGGACTGTATGGGCTCCTGAGCAGTTCCTATGCAGCTGGGCTCCGATTTCTAGGTTGAAGGTTCTGTACAGCAAATAAGCAGTAAGCACGCTATAGACAGCCCTGGAGCTTGACAGCCTTTATATTTCCAAAGGACAGAGAGTGGCTGGACGCTGTTATGGCGACTACCTCACCTGACATTAGGGACCCATTGTTACACCAAAACTGCCTTATTTTTGAGCCAGGGTTTATAACGCAATGAGCCTCCTTGTGTTGTTCTTCCATCTGTGTGCCAGTCCCCCTGCTCCAATAACTTCTGAACCAGCTGACCTGATTCAACCCAGTTTGATGGAAAGAGAGAGGTTTCACAGACCCCAAATTCCTGCAATGTTCATAAAAAACCAGCAGCTGGATAGAAGAGAGACATTTCAGCTAATATCCTACTGAAGGGAAGGTAATTACACCTCTTGCTCCCTACCTATTTTAAGATGCAGCAGCAAGGTGACCAGCTGGCATTTGGATACTGGCTGGTCAATCAGTACCTGCCTAGCTTCAAACTAGCTACTTCACTTGCTGCCCCTTGCCTGCAAAGCAAGAAGCTGTTGGAAGAGCCGAGGACTTTGCTGGGGAGGTCTGAAGGGGATAAGGGTGCCCGGGGGATATTACAGTGAGCTGGGAGCATCAAGAAAGGAAGAAATAAAAAGCAATTTTAATACACAAATCAGAAGGAGAACGGGTTTCACCAGTTCTCCTACTCACAGAACAACTTGATTTTTAGGTTCAAACTTACTTTCAGTACAAAATGCACGTTTCTTTAACCACTACAGCCCTTTCCCCAGAAAATTTCAATGACTGGCAACCATCTTACCAAACCCCCCAAACCTGCATGTTCTGTTTTTTCAGCTGAAAAACATGCCTTTCTGGACTTTGTTTGCATCAAGGAAACATTTGAGTCTTTTTTCCAACAAAAGCATTTGAAGAAATGCCATGGAAAATGGAATTTCTCATTTTCCAGGTTTTTTTTCTTCCTAGGAACAAAAATATTTCCCCCAAATACTTAGTTGGATTTTGCACAGAAAGAGATTCTAAGACAGACAAAGACATGAACATAGCCACAGCTGAAGATCTTTCAGTCCAAGCAACTGAGATGGACAAAGAGTGGGTTGGGACTAAACATGGGAAGAAGGAACATGACTTTTCCAAGGTCAACCAACAAGCTAGATGCACAGTGGAGAGTGTGCTGGCGCTGTTGGGTCAGCATTTCTGCCACTTGACCATGCGGTGCCTCTGCACGTCTGTCTGTCCTGAAAAAATGAGTGTCTTGGAGCAGAGCCAGTACTTTCCTGAGTGCTTGGAAAGTGCCTTGTGCAGCCCTAGGTGCAGTCGTAAGTAATAATTTAAATGAGAATAATAATAATATTGAAGTGGAAGCATGCCACTGAAGATGGGACACACTCAAGCAAGAGAGTCCTAAATCAATGTCCCTCTCCTAGTGAAAGGTACAGTCTGCCTCACAAAGCTTGGGAGACAAGTATTTACTTCTCTCGGCCTGATAATCAGAGTCTTTTGCTCTGCAAAAGGAAAACTGACCCGAGTTGAATTAGGTCCAGTATCTACTCTAACACCTCATGCCTGTAGCTGGCAGCTCTGGTCAGCTCTGGTCGGCTTTTTGCAGCTCAGGGGGATATCTGGAAAGAGTAAATTAACTGTGGTGGTGTGGCGAGCTGCCTGGAATAATGTTTTTTTCAGAGATAGGCTTTGATTGACACTTCAAATCTGCCTGACAATCTTTTATTCTAAGTGCAGTTGCTGCCTTTCTTCAGAGCAGGAAGAGCTGGTTTGCTCGCTGTCCTTCAAATGATGGATCTTATCACATGGGAAAAAGAAGGAGGAAAAAAAAGCGAACCACCTGGAAACAGCCACAGGTACAGCATAAAAAGAGATAAACCTAACTGGATCTATTTGAGGTATTCCTGTTTTTCCCCCCTCCATGCCATAATCCAATCAATACAAGAAAAGAGGCTATACTCTGAGAAACAAGAGCTGACTGTTTTCTTTCTTTATTTGACTGTTTGTTATGTTGTTGTTTTTCAAGAAATTTTTAATGCTTTGCAGATAGGACTGTGCGGCCCTCCTGCGATGAGAGGACTGGGAAGTCAGTGGGACAACCCTTTTACTCACTTATTTTACACTGCCTCTTCTACTGCCTGTCCTCCCCACGCTGCCTTACTCCTTAGTTTCGGGCATCCCTAATGCCTGCTCAATACTGGGATCACATCACTCAGCTGCTCACAGGTGACAGTCACTTTTTACAATGCAATTTAGACATTTGGGGTTTACCTGAGTCTGGCCAAGAAGGTCGGGTCTCCAAATGGGCAAAGGCATGCTTGTCTCCTCGCTCCTCCTCCTCACTTGTCTAGGTCCATCAAAAAAAAGCCAGGCTCTTCAGACTGCAGAGTATAGGGCTGTTGTTGTATTTCCAAATACCAGGAAAGATACTGATAGTAAGAACTACTTTGAAATGGATGTTTCCTTTGTTCTCTGTGAGCGCAGGTGTGGACAAGACCAAGGCCCAAAGTTGAAAGGTGTGCAAGCTCCCACCTGTGTGCCAGCCTGGGTGTACCGCAAGAGAGGGATGTTTACAACTTCACGTGCTGCACCACGGATGGGATTTCTTCTCATCAGAAGTGTTTATCTTTGGAATCCTGCTATTGATGGATTACCAAAAGCACTGCTGTTCGCTGCTGCATTCGCCTCCACCTTGGAGCTGCAGCTAGGCCTTCCCAGCCAGCTCCTTCTCCTGAGCTTCATGAGCAGAAGACAAGCCCAGGCAGGCCACCTCTGCCAGCTGCTGTGCTTCAGCAAGGCAGCTCAGGCTGAGGCACGTTTCAGCAGCTCTTCTGTGCTTCTCCTGTACCCGAGTCGTGGATGCATCAAGTGCTTCAGTTTACAGGGCCATCAGCCTGGCAGCTTTCCTCAGCACTAAATTTACTTTTTAAAGTTACATCAGTTGTACCCGGAGGGAACAGAGGAACAGATGCAGCCTGCGAAGTCTGGCTTTAATTCACCTGCCTCATTTAATTTCCTGCCCTGCCTTCTAATCAATGAGTCTGCATTAGTGGCCCTGGGAATACAGAGGTTTTTTCATATACAGGAGAATTCAACACAGTGACCGTGCTGGCTGAGCTCTCAGGGTCTCAAGCAGGCTGTATCACGTCTCCTTTGAGGTTGCTTCATTATGGATTTCCCTCTCCCAGAAGCACTTGCACAGACTCTCCAATCCATGGCAGCTGCACCACATTTCCTTGCAGGGGCCTGTTGGCACAGGGCAGCTGTGCCACATTAAGCCTCTCTTAGTGAGGCTGGCTGTGCAACATTGCCTCCTGGAAGTGCTTTCCTTCCAGGTGTTCCTGGTTTTCAGCCGCATGGCTTTCTTTTCAGGGCCACATGCTGCTTTCTGGGGCTCTGTCCCCATGGTGGCTCTGCCGTGCTACCTCAGACAGGCTGCTGAGGCCAAATGTGCCTCATTACCTCCCAGGGGCTCCCAGCAATGTCGTGGGACCAGTGGTGCTTCGCAGGGGCTGTGCCGATGCTCCCTCGCAGGGCCCTCAGGCCAGTGTGCCATACCAGCCCTGCGGTGTGTCACTTTCCAGGTGTCCCTTCACCGAGGACAGTAGCACCACTATGTCACCTCAAAGGTGCTTGCAGGACTACACTGTCTCAGACACTCAGGGCTATCAGGAAGCCCCAGCGAATGGCACTTTTACTTTGGCTAAGCAGACTCCCACTGTCCTGGGTTTTTTTTTTTGAGCTCATGTTAATTCCAGGCAGTGCTGCCCAGCTGGTGTCAAAACCCTGGGAAAGAGGAAGGCTGTCTTTGGCTGGCAGCACCTATTTTGTGATGTTGCTGCTTTACCTCACGTATTATAATCTGTATCAGATTGCTTTTTGCCTGCTAAAATGGACAATTAGGATTCAGTTGTAATGCAAATTGCACGGTGGAATAAAAACTGTGGGGAAGAAAATCACAAATAAGTATTTATGTCAGCCTTTGTTACCGCGTGATGGGTCCCGCTCAGTTACTGCTCGCTGTGAAGCATCAGACAGAAGAGAACCTGGTGTGCCTTTGTGTTTTATAGGCACGAGCTGCCGAGCTGCTCTGTTTAAGACTGCCTTTAGGCACTCGCGGGCCCCAATAATGTGTATGTGTGCAAACCTAACAGACAGATTGCCGCCTACACTGGAAATTTGATGATTGCCTTGTTTTTTCAAGGCTCCGTTTTATATACTGCAGGCCAAACCCATGGGTAATTTCCAGTCTCTCTGCACAGGGCTGAGCTGACGTGGTGAGAGAAGCGCAGAGATGCTGAAATTTCAATCTGCCACATAATGTGCTCCTAATACTGATAGCCTTGTAAGTGTGGTGTTGTCATTGGTGTCGTTGCTGTTGTTCTTGTAATTGTTGTCTTCTTGTGTTTGGTGCTAAATGTTGTAAAATAAGAGAAATATTTAAATTTGTAAAGGAACCTAAAGTTACTGTGGAATTAACCACACAAGAGTCCTGCATATGCAAATGGAAGAGGTATGTCTGCATTTAAAATGGCAAGCCATATACGTAAAGCGATATGCTGCTGATGTAGCTGCTTTTACTGCATATCAGCTTTGCTTTTCCCCAGGCCCTGGGTAACAAAGAATCAAGCTGCATGTTTTCATAGCAAAAGTCATTTTTGAGAACTGAGGTGGAATACCCAGGCTTATAAAGCATTAGAGCTGGCAGTCAGGAGGCAAGTCTTTTAAGGGTTAGCTGAGCTTGTATAGTACCTGTAAGTTCCAGAGTGAGAGCAATCTCTGTTCCATGTCCCATTGAAATGGGGGCTTCTAGAGGATAGCAAGGAGCAGGAGTGAGAGGCTGTGAAGCCAGATGGATGAGCCCAGTTTCAAGTCCTTCCAGGAGCTATGGCAAAACCGCTTGTATATCTGCTCAGAAAAGCCTTTGCAACTATAATAAATGACTCTAAATGGCTTTATTTTCCCACTGGCAGTGAAATAAGCAGCTTCAATGGGGAGGAGTAAATCCATTTGGTCACACATGTTGCTGGGAATAACTCTCTTATTAGTTATTAGTAATAACCCAATCTATTGCTAGCAGCGTGGTCACCAAAACAGCCAGCCTTATCTGCCAGAGAATCATTGTATTGCTTCTAACGTTTCCAATTACAACTGAACAAGGGGAGTCGGAAGGGCCTCAAGGAAAGAAGCTCTGTAGGAAGCAAAAGGCAATATGGAGAACTTGGGTCATAAACCATGTGTGTGACAAATGACATATATCATGGCCAATATATCTTTTGAGGAAGACTTCTGCCAGGCAAGGCTCAGTTCTTTCCATTCCTGACTTTCTCCTAAGCCAATGCATGGTGTTGGCATCTTAGGTCATGAGATGGTGATGGTGTTGGCTTTTTAGCTCATCTTCTGAAGGAAAGAGGGGCTGCTCTATCCTGGGTGGGCGAAGCAGCAGCTGTCAAGCTCAGGGCTCCAGTCCAGGGTTTAGATGAAAATTCTCCATTGAAATCGATGGCAAAGAACCTGATCACTTCACTGCGGCAGGGGTGTTCTCAGATGGCAACACCTTGGGAAATTCTCACTTAGAATAGATCAGATTCTGCTCTCATTTATGCAATTATAAATCCAGTGTAGCTCCATTTGAAACAACTGTTTTCATCCAATGCAAATGAGATCAAGATCTGGCCCAGGCTGTTTTTGTACACAATGGAAACTGAGTGAATTATGGAAAACAGGAAACAAATCTAATGTAAATCTAAATGGAAATATGCTCTCTGTTACATCAGAATAAATTGGAAGCAAGTCTGTTGATTCTAATGGAATTCATCTGGATTTACACCAGACTGTGGCTCAGCATTTGTCAGTTGGCTGCATACTGGCATCAAAACACAAACCATGCTACCTCATCTGAATAGCTTTGAACAATTTCTTCCTTTTCCTTTACATTTAAGCAATTGCCTCTGCATCCTGATAGCTGATTAGCCTTTTCAAACACATAAGCCCCTGCAAACAGACATCAACAAATGAGCCCTGCTCTCTCTAGCATTTTCAGAATCTAAATGATGAGTCTGAAGTACTGAGCTTGGTTTTGGAGTCACTTAAACTTGCTCCTGTTCCTCTGTGTTCACAACGTGGTGCAGCAGGATTGACCTCACGGGAGGACAGACCTTTGCAACGACTATTCTGATTTCCCAAAATACACCAAATTCATTGCCTTCCCACCAGCAGCGGCCAGGGCCAGCTATTTCCTAGGACGCACAGGAGACTTTCCAGTAGATAAGCAAAATATCGTCATACTTCTGCTCTTGCTGTGTTCAGTCAGGTGGTCAGAATGGAGCCATAGTCCTCCCTAATGGGTCCAACAGGAAATTGGGTCATGCTCTGTTCCTGCAGGCAAGTTACTGCTCCTCTCTGTGCCACTGCGCAGCTGGCCATGGGAGCCCGTTGCTCCTGGGGCACTCTCCATGGGGAAACTGAGAGGACTAACCAATGTCTGAGCAGCAAACTAGAGTCCCTGGGTGAAAGCCACCGGAAAAGTGCAATGTCTGAGTAAGAGCACAGCCAAGTCAGCCCCTTCCCTTGAATCTCAGTTACTCCAGCTTCTTACATTCTAATTTAGTTTTTAATCTGCTTCTCTTTGGTTAATTAGTACAGTGTATCTTAATTAAAACAAGAGGAGGAGAAGATGACACACAAACAAACAAAAGCCCTAAGTCAATGGGATTCAGGGAGGGGCAAAGCAATTATTCAAATACAAATCTTGTTGGTAACCAGGCAAACATGGTAATAACAGTTGTGGAGAATGTTTCAAAGGTAAAGAGTTTTCTGAAAGTTGGATAACTGTTTGCCTGGACACCCTTCTTTCAAGGCACTGGCTAGAGCCTGATGTCTGAATACCACAGAGCCTGGTCTGCAGTCAGTCTCCTGGTGAGAAGAGCTAGGGGAATTGTCCTTGTTTCTACTTCTCTGCCACTGATTTTCTGTGGGATCCTCGGGAAATTAATTGGGCAAGATTTTCACAAGTGGCTCCTGTCTATGGTTGCTTTAATGTGTGGATGTTTAACCTGAGACATGCACAATCACCCTTTGCTGGATCGTTAGCAACAAAGCACGCATGGTTCTCAACCAGCATCTGAATGTGCCAGCCACTACCTCTCAGACTCTTTATGTTCCCATCTGTAAGTTGTTATAATAAATACTTTCCTGATTTTATAAACCTATTAAAGTCTCTCTAATGAAACAGAGGCTTTCAAAAAGCCGTGATTATTACAGCTTACTCTTGCTTAGGCTTATTCCTGCAGGTCAGCTGTGCTTAATTTGTGAGAGCTTTCTCATTGCTGGCACTGCAGACCCTAGGTGGTATGCAATGTCTTGCTATCTTGTTTCTGTTCTTTACAGCATCACCTGGAATAAATGCCTGCAGCCAGGATGCACCTGACAGTTGTGGTGTTGATACACAAACAAAAACTCCAGCTTACTCATTGCTCACAGCATCTGTAACTCTTGTTTGCCATGTACCACAGGCTTATTTCATCCATGTCGGTGAAGTTGGCATGTGTGAACTGGAAGCAAACAGAAAGCAGAAATGAGAACTGGGTCCCAGCCCAATCCCAGCTCTCTGCAACAACGCACCATATGCAGTCATGGGCAGCACTGGACTGCAAAGTACATGTAATCCTAGAGAACCAGCTAAAGTCAATTCGCCAACCTCCTTGGAGAGTCTCAGCAGCATCACTGCTCTTTACTCACTGCCTGTAAATGATCCTAGTGCACATGAGAATAAAGCCTACATTGAGGTGGGTGTAATAGGACCACCAAATACAGAGTCAAGAGAGAATCACAATTGCAGAGACATTTTCTGCTCCAGCAATACAAGAAAATGGGGTGCAGTTATTTGCTTTTATAGGAATAAAACTCTTTAGGCAAGGACCTTAAATGTGGGAATAATTGTAATTTACTGTTCACACTGTGCAGTGGGGAATCAGGCCCAAGCTTGTAGCTACAACCTTTAGCTATTAATGCTGTGGACTGGACTGTGCTGTGCAGAGCTTTACTGAGTGACTAGTCACATTGATTTCAGAATAGCTTTCCCCAGGGTACGGCACTGCTTTATGTGAGTACGGATGTGAGACCCTATGCTTGACTTTGATCCTGTATTCTGAAAAATCGAGTGATTTTTGGTGGGTATATGCCTGACTTACTTGAATATGCATATCACTTAGCTTCAAGAGCTGATACAACCTTGATAAGATTCTTACTAAAGTTATTCTTCTAAATAAACCCTATCTATGTTGGGCAGAATTCTGTGCAATTCAGCATATGGAAACTCTTGTGAACACAGAGCTGGGTTGTATGTCAGAAATCAGGTTTGGCCATGATGGCAATAGAACAGGTTAGCCTATAAGCCCAAAGTAAATTTGCAAATTCCATCTGTTTAAAAAGAAATACATTAACAGATACTATGACTGATCTCCTGAAACGTCATTTGAATAGTTTTGACTCTGCATTTGTTTTATTTCTGGGAAATGTCAGAGTACAAAAAGACTTTCATTTTCCTTCTTCATTTGCCAAGAATCCCTTTGAAACTTGTTTGTAATATAGACTGAGACTTGGACCAGATCTTTAGCTCACATACACAGATGTACCTCTACTGACTTCTGTAAAGAAATGCTGATCTACATGAGCTGAGGATGAAGGACAAGAAAATGAAAACAAGAAACTGCTCAGTATGAAGCTTTTTGACCAGGGAAGTAGTTACTCCAGGAAATGTGTTATTTCCTAAAAAATTGATTCTTCCAAAATGGTATTCTTACCTATTTGGGATAAGAATGTCCAGAACACATCTTACTGACCCAGTGCTGTCCTTCAATCAATTGCTTTTTATGCGGATAGTTTGAGGGCTTTCCCACTGTCTGCTCTGCCTCTCAGGGCATGTGCAGGTAATGCTGGATGGTTTGAATTAAAATATTTAATTGTGAAAAAAGTCACAATAAGTTTTTTAAATATAAAGCCTTTGGTGATAGCTCCTGACTGTGACTTGGAGAATGTGGTGGTACAGGAGAGAGTCTGGACTATATTAGGTGATTTTAGTGCTTCTAAAAGGAAGTGTTTGAAATCTCAGCCATATGCTGAGAATGCAACAGATAATGTACAAAGATTGATATCTATAGAGATGCTTGGGTGAAGAAGGAGAGACAGGAACATAAGGTAGATGTGGGATAGAGTTCTGAGTAAGGAGAGCCACCACAGACTAATGAGACACTAACATTAGGAATAAAAGGAAAAAAAAGGAAGAGTAAGTAACTGGAGCCTTGGCCTAGCCCTAAGCACTGAAGTCCATTCTTACTGCAGAGCATCTTTCCAGGTTGCTCTAGGGTGGTAGAGAGGCCTGGATGCCTCAGTACCAAGTGCTCAGAGAGCTGTTCAGAAGGCAGTTGGACATGACATTAAGAGGCAAGAATGCATGACAATGAAGAGGGTAAATAAAACAACTCAGGGTTTAAGCCAGGGCCAGTTTAAGCTCTGGGTACATCAGGCTGGACCTGCCCAGTTCTGGTTTCTTACAACTTCCTCTGAAGCTTTTAGTACAGCAAAAGGATGCTGGAGGAGAAGAGTCGACCTGCTGCTAAGCCTCCACCATCACTGGGGAGGTGACTTTTTTTGTAGTTTAATAGTAAGCTGTCAGTTTTCAAGCCTGTCAGTGCAGTGCCTTTCTCCCACAGCGAGTAGCTCATTTCAGCAAGGAGTTATTCCTGGTATATATGAAAGAGAAAAGAGCTTCCTTTTTTCTTTAAAGGAAGGAAGAAATAGACTTCCTGACAGAATCCCCATGATGGCATTGGGCTATCAAATGCTGGGAGAACTCCCTAAAAACATTAATTACGGTAATGCCAGAAGCAGCAAAAGGTACCCTGAGAGATGATGTAAGAAGGGTGCCCTTGGTGAGATGTAGGGCCAGTCCATCAGGAGTGTGTGCCGCTGACCAACTCCAGATGCTTGGGGAAGGAACACAAGACCAGAGGACGCTTGGAAGTGTCTGTTCTCTCCTATTCCAGCTTCTGGAGGCTCCTGCTCTGCCCAGCACGTTTTCTCCTTCCTGTCACTGTTGACTGAATTTTGTTTCAATTTTCTTTCACTTTGAACATGGGGAAAGAAGGGGAAGCAGGTCTACAAAGCAACTTGCAATGTGCTTCCCTATCTGTCTGTCTGCTCTGCACAAATAGTTGTTTTTCTTAAGGATAAAGGCTGAAGATAATTCTTCTAAGTGGCAATTAAGCTCCAGGGGTCTGCAGCTTTCTTCAGCTCCTGCAGAGGCACAGTTTGAGCCACAGGTTTCCTCACCTCCCTAAAGATTTTTTTCCTGTCTTTGTTTTGTGTCTGGCACAGTGATTACGGCCCCACTCCTCCAGGGTAGCCCAAAATGATTGGAGCAGTGGGGAAAATGACAAACCGAAGGAAGCTCCACAACTGGCTGTGCCCTTTTTCTGAAATGCACTAATTTCACAGAGCAGGGACTAGTTTCCTCTCAATCCTGATTTGAACTCCTTGTGTTTCACCTGCAACACCTTTGTTTTCCAAGCACTAAGCCCAGTTCAATCTCCTTTTACCCCTGCTGTGCTGGCAGGTGTTGGAAAGAGACTTTTGATCATGTTGGACGCAGTGCTGCGGGCTGATGGAGCAACACTTGCACTCCAAGACTCAAAGCGAGTCTCATCAGCAGACATGTGTGATCAGTTTGGCTCATTAGTTAATGAGGGTAATGAGTTCACCTGTATGAGCCATCTGATACGAAGGGGGACGTGTCTAGCCATAGTGATTGCTCAAGATGACACAGCAACTCACTGGCAGAGCTGGGAGCAAGCAGAGCACTGGAGGGCAGGGCTTTATCTTCAGGCTTCCTCCAGGTCCAAAGTCATCCCATCCACCCTTTGGAGCAAGTGGATGGACACAGCCGTGCGCTTGAGGAGATGGCTCAAATTCAGTCTGGTGCTGGGCTTGTGCAATGGGAGATACAAGGTGTCAAGCGTGCAGTCTGGGTTGGAAATGGTCTCCACTATCAGTGAGGCTCATGAACCTTAACAGAGCTTCAAAGCCTGCCCACACCTCCATTCGCAAAGAAATGTGAGCCACTAACTCAGAAGATCTCCCGTGCCCAGACAGGCTTATTATCAATGGCATCAAATAGTGGGATGTTACCATTTCTACCTGGTTTTAATCATGTATCACCACTGAATTATGCACCATTGGTGACAGTAATTTTCTCCGATTTGGACAGGTGGATGGAATTACGTCTCTCTCTGTTTGGTGTGCTAACAGAATCAGAATTAATATTTTCTCTTGCCTGGCTTATCTTAGCTAGACAGTAGCTATTATTTCACCTACTCTGTTTCTCTTCCCCCTTCCCTGCCACAACTAAAATAATTTGATTTTGAGCTATACTCGAAGCAGGACTCACCTCAAATCAGATTTCAAATTCCTTGATCGGAGTCCGATCTCAATGCTATCAATCTCCACCACATCTGAGCACAGTCAGTCATGTAATAGGATGGATCAAGCAGGGAGAACACATTTTGTGGGTCACTGCAGACACCTGCACACAAATGCACACACACATTTGACTTTGTGGGCATGCAAGCCAGCATGGAGCTGAGTAAGGAACTACTTCCCATCAGCCAGCATGGCACGTGCTCTTGTGCCCCATTCCATGGCCTTAGGGCCATGCAATCCCTCATGGAGATCGTGTACGTCCCTGCAAGTGTATGTGAGTGCACACGCAGAGCGTTCCCGGATGCTCCTGCTGCATGGCTCTGAGTGTGTCTGTGAATACCTTGCTGTGTGTGTGTGCACGCTGGGAGGCAAATGGGTGAAAGCAAGGAGGATTTGATTACTCACAACGTGCTTTTCTTCTGTCCTTTCTTCTTCTACTTTGTTCCTACTCATGCTGAATTACAGTTACCACCACTGCTCTTTGCCTCCCAGTGCGGGACGCTGTGTTGTGTTAGATTCTATACATATTGCATTGTTTGCCTTCTTTTTTTCCCTTTCCCCTCCCTGCTCATGGTTGTTTGTTTTCTCTTCATGTGTGGCATCAAAAGGCTGTTTGAACAGCAACTATCCAATCCAAATGAAAGGGGATGTTGCTTGTGGAAGATCCAACAGAAGCCTGAACAGAACTGATACTAAATTATGAATTAGCTGGAGATTTTTCTCACCTCCTTTCTTTCTCTTTATTTTTTCTTGCCTTTTTTTTCTCCCTATTTTCCTAACCCTAATTAAAATGTGCTGGGCACAAAACTGTAATGAAAGGCTGGACTCATTATTTTTGTTTATGGCAAAACCCAAGCGGAACAGAACTCTAAATGGGCTCTGGTTGAGTCCCATCTCCCTCCATAAAGAGTGTAATAAATATCAGCCACATTGATTTTCCTTCCCCATGAACCCTTTGCTATTTGTTCTGGCCTAAGTGCACTGTGTTTTCCTCTGAGGTTTCTTTTGCTTTAACTGTTCTATTATCTGTTGTTGTTGTTAATCTATGTTGAGTGTGTAATTGAGATCCTAAGAGGGAGGTTAAGAGAAACCCCCTTGGGAAGACATCTGACCTACATGAAGAAAGAGAAAAAATAAAATAAATAACCCAAGCCATTGAGGCCAACTGCTCCGTTTACCTGGTGGAGCCATTTCCTTTATCAAGAGTTCTCACCCACCCCAAGCTTAGCTCTCTTTCTGTAATTAGTTCCATGTATGTGTTTTTAACCTCTACTTGATTTTTGCATTGATTTCTTTGCCTTGGGGGGACATTTGCCCATTGATTCCCTAGGCCTGATTTTCCCATTACCTGCAGTTATCTACTGAACCGGCGTTACAGTCAGGGACATCATAGGCAGAGGTGGAATGTGGCCCCTTTTCTCTCCCCATTTGCATGCTGCGTTTTAGCGTGGCCCAAGTGACACAGTACACACTGGGGGTTGATGTAGAAGATGTCTCAAAGCACAGATGACAGCTACTTAATTCCCTTTGGGTTTCCCAGGGAATGAGGCATAGGCACGGCTGAAAGCCTCCTGAAAGACTGCCTGGGAAAGGCGTGTTCACCCAACCTCAGACACTGCTCACCTGCTTTCTATCCACCACCAGCCACCTGATCCGGGCAGTCTATGTCCTGAGCACCTGAACTTCCCGTCTCCCTTGTTCGGTTGCTACCGCAGGGACGTATTGCAAATACATGGAATCCATTATTGCCTGCTCACTGTACCAGTTCCCGAATCTCAGCAGCTAGAGAGTTCTTAGTGTTTTCTTAATTCTCTTTGTAGTTTATTGGAGACCTAGGAGGCATGAGGGGGAAATGAGAATGTGACTCAGAAATCCCTGTTCTGAGTTACGTGCCTCCTTTTCAATCTCATTTGTAACCAGACCATTAAAAGTAAATTATCCGAGCCAAGTGGCAATGCTGAAGCGTAAGGGCTTGGGGGGGGAGACGTAACACTTCCCTCTGGTGTCTCCAGATGCAAGCGGCTTAGTTCAGCCAGTTTAATCTGCCCCTTTCTGCCCATACTGGGATTTTTGCTGTTACTATGGGAGGATTGTCGGCACTGAGAGTTGTGGACATGGCTGGGTTGATTTGCCCTCCAGACCTGACGAAAAAGTGCCCCTCTTGGCTGCAGCATGGGGATGTCTTCATGCTCTTGACATGCAGCTGGGAAGAGGAGAGGGAGGTGCCCATGTGATGCCAGCTCTGCTCTCCCTGAAGAATCAATCCATTGATGGAGAGGCCGTGAACTGACAGCTCTACTTGCTGTCATGTTTCCATGGTATTTCCATCACGCCTGTTTCCAGGGATGTCTAATAAACCGAAGCAAATTGGGATGAGGGATTATCAGGCGTTAAATGGTGCTACTGAGCCAAGCCTCCCGCTCTGTTCATTATGACAACTTTCTATTTTCTCCCAGGGACTGACTGCAATCCGGGTGAGAAGGTGGCTGCTGGCATGTCTGTGCCTGTGCTAAGCAGTTGGGGCTCCTCCAGGTCCTGGCTTGTCTCTTGGTGAAGGTCAAGTCCTGTTTCTGTTCAAGCAATTTCATATCTCTCAGTAGGGGCTGGATCAAGCCTTTAAGGAATTAAACTCTGCTTCAGTTCATACAAGCAAGCTCAACCTCTCAAAAATTCCCTTTTGATCCCTCCTATTCTGTTCAAGAATTGCTCTGAGTGTATCTATTGACTTTCCATGGAAAGTGGTCATATCCACCTAAGAAACCTTGCTGCTGAAGGTTTTACAGAAGTAATATTGACCTTCCCATAGATGCTGAAGAGAATAGAAAGTCCTGCTTCTCTGTAACACTAAACTAAAATTGTTTTTGACGAGTTCTATAAAATGCTTATAGATTTTTATTTTTTCCTACTTTGGCCAAAACATCTTTTTTCCCACAAAGGCCGGAGGCAGAATATTTACAGAGAAGGGTAGAACCGTGTTTCTGAAAAATATTTGTGCTGGCAAATCGTTGCAAATTTGTAAGCTCCCAGATGCATCCAAATAAATAATAGTGGAACTTTGGCTGCATTTACAAAAATATACATTGGATTTATGGGTTTGTTTCAGGTATAATCGGGATCTAAGTTAGGCTTACTGAGTATTACAAGCTTTATATAGTTTACAATGGAAGCAGTACCTGTGCAGTCTTGTGGGAAGTAAATCCAGGTCACACCCACTCCAAAAACAGGTCAAACCCTATTTTTATTGGCAAGCCTCTGGCTGCTGCAGTTGTGCCCTGCTGTGGCCACAGGCTCACAGATCCTCCCAGAGATGTTGCAGAATTTCAGGTGGCGACATCAGTTCCTTCCTTGGGTGAAAAGGTGAGTCTTTGCACACTGGGAGAAAACAAATGGTTCAGGCTTAGGTTGGGCCTGGAGGGATACTAGCTCCCCAGAGGGCATTAGCCTGTCAGACTTCACAGGGTGCTGGGCTGGTCAAGACAGCTGGGCAGAGAAAGATCTGTCCTGTTTCTGAGCTAGTGCCCCAGAGGGATCCCATGGCACCTTGTACCTATTTTTAAAAGGTGCAGGAAAATGCCAGTTCTTCCTAAAAGCAGCTCAAATCTTCCATTCTTGCTGCTCATTGTCTCCTGTGGCTCATATCCTGACAAGACCTCATCACTTATCAGCATTGCTTGCCCTAAACCCTGCAAACCATCGATCAAGCTTCTTCCCTCCCTGGAGTAGGAACGTCTCCAGCAATCAGACAATGTCTTAAAACAAGAACTGGATCTTTATTTGCTTTGTGGCTCTCAGCTGCATGTTTTCTAGGTTTTCTGCCACAGAGAGAGTATAGAAATGTTTCTCTCATTTCTACAGAAAGCTGAGATAATCTGTGTAACAGGAGACTGAGCACTGCAAAAGGTTTCCAGAGAATTTAAAGACCTACCACCTAATACACTGTGGCCACAAGCAACCTGTTGACTGAGATAGCCTAAATTAATGGATTATTACAAAGTACTTAAAATATCCATTAATTAAAAATGTATAAACTCTTTCAGTGTGTAAGCTTTATAAAGTGCATGATCCCTGCTTTCCTCTGAAACCGCTTGCTTGCTTCCCACTGAGTCTTTTATTTCCCTATCAGCTCTCCAAGTCTTCTTTCTCTGTCTTTTCTCAGCCCCTGATGGCTTTGCTCAGTTCATCCTCTGTCATTTGTGTCTGGATCTGGAAACATTTCTCAGGATGTTTGACTCATCCATCATTTAGATAATCAGAAGTAAAAAACCCCAGTTTCCAGCTATGAACATCCATAAAAAGCACCAAGGAAAAAAACCCTCACCTTGAACTTCCCTTCCTGCTTTTCCTTTCATTTGATTTGAGAATCTGACTTGACAGTCTTCACTCTGGCAAAAGTCCCACTGAAGTTATTAAGGGCAAGAGCTTGTCAGGATTAAGAGGAAGGATTTGAAATATCTGTGAGTGATAGCAATATCCCCAGTTCTATTAGGCCAGCTAAGTATTTGCAAAGGACATTAACCCTGGTGCCGTGAGCCAGCTGCTGACTGCCCTGGGGGGAAAGAGATGATGTTTCCCATGGGGACACCACTCTATAGCTGCCTGTGATAAGGTTCCCTTGCAGAGCTGAACTCAGACCACTTCCTCTTAAAGCATCCAGTTGGCCATCGGAAACAGGGCGCTGCTAGAAATGAATGGGCAGTGAGGAGCCTAAATGGGAATTAAGACTTGAAACCTGATGTTGGTGCCGAGTCTGGGCATGCTGGTGTCCATCAGAGATGATGACACAGCGGGTACAGCCCAGTTAGGTGGTTACTGACTGCATTGCTGCTTTGCTTTGAGGGCTGGATTTGGAAAGGCCACCTAAACTGCACTGCAATCAATGGGTGCAAATGTTTAGAAACTGGAGCTAGCAGAAGCACTGCAGTCAGAGACGGCTGTAAGCCGGAGTAATGTTTGCTATCTTCCAGCATCTTAGCATCCCTTTTCTACTGATGTGAACTTCTGCTGCTTCTCTGCTCCCATTTCTCAGGGAGTGACTGTTACCACAGACCAAACGGTCACTTGGCCCATGTGAAGGGCAAACATGACTCTGAGGGCAAAGGGACAAAGGTGAGTGGATTGGGAAAGGAGAAATCAGGATGGAACCAGTTAAAAAACCTTGTCTTACACCTTTTTACGCTCTCTTGAGCCCGCAATACGGGACAGATTCAGGGATCACATATATTCCCAGCTGGGCACAGTGGAGGACAGTCTGCCTGTGCCTGCTTCAGAACAGGCAGGCAGCAACCCGTGCTTTGTGCAGTAAATTGGAGTGCTGCTCCCGCTCATGCCGCCTCCTCTGCTGTAATTCCTGCCCTGACACACATGCCGTCTACATGTGCACGTGATTCGCTATCCCTCTTGTCAGGGGGAGATCACATTAATGCGGATGTTAAAACCAAATAAACACTGAAACAAATTTAAAACAAAAATAGCTTTTCAGAGGCTGTGTTCCATTCCCACCACCCACCACCATTTATAACTAATTGGGGCTTTGTTATATTCTCTCACCCAGTGACAGATAAATACTAAACTCCACTGGTTAACAATAATCACCCTAATTATGCCAAGATGACATTTACAATACAGGCAATTGCTAATCCATTACCTCACTCTGCTGAATACTAGAACACTCAAATTAAAAGTTATTCACCCACAAAGAACAATGTTTTAGTAGCTGACACAGCTTAGTAAAGGAATTTATTAAGGTAATTTGCAGTTTTCCCATAAATAAAACATTCTAGAGTTCCCCCGTCCTCTCCCCCTTCCCCCAAAATAATCTTTTGTGATAAATCTCTTTTTTTCCCCTCTCTTGTAGTGCAGTTAAAAGAATAGTAATTGAAACTGTCAGACACAGTTACATATTTAAATTTGCTTACCTGAAAGACAACAGTGAGCTTCGCTTCCATCCCTTCAGGTTCTTTTTGGAGAACTGGGATGATACTTGTGGTTTGTAATGTGTAGGAGGTCACTGCAGTAAAACCTTCGCCAACATGGGGTTTCGATGAAACCTAACGAAGGCTCTGAATGCACAGGGAGTTGTGACCGGCACAGAGATGTGCAGTGCGTAGTGGTCGACGGTCCAGTGTGATAAAGCAGACCGGACTGGCAGAACGCTTTGGCCCTCGCTGGAGAGATGCTAAGAAGGAAGCAAAAGGCTGAGAGTTTCTTTAAGCATGGGCTTCAACTCAAGCACTGGGGTAAATGCTGAGGCCTCTGCTTATGTGATGTCCCAAACCAAAGCCAAACAAGAACCCAAATGGAGCTGCTTGTGTATCCCAGCCTGTGGCAAGCAGCAGTGGCATAAGGAGAAGGGAGGCACCTGGAGGTTTATTCCCGTACCTGGAGTCCTTTTTCTTTCAGTGATCTCTTTTTGACTCTTCCCCCAGCGTTAAACACTCACAAAAGGGAAAAATACCACTCAGGAAGGGAAGGAGTCCCATTGTCAATTATTAATGGAGGGAGAAAAGGGTTAAACAGACACAAAAAAAATCAGAGCTGGGTTTCATTGCACCCCTTGAGCAGCCCCTTGCACCTGGTGCTGGCAAAGCCTCTGCCAGCAGCTGATCCAGCTAAAGAATGGAGCAGGAAGGAATTTTGGGGGGTTTGTTTTTCACTGTTATCACAGCAGCCATGGCCAAAGCTATTTGCAATAAAGCAGCAAGTCGCAGCAAGCCAAGAGTCCCTGTTAGCAGATCCCTGCTACATGCCGGCCACCTGCAGCAGCAAAGCCAGCACCCCTCTGGGTGCCAGCATCAGCTGAGCCGCACAGCAAGCCCCAGCCCTACATGGAGCGAGCAGCTTGCGAGGGAAGCCGGGTGGTCAGGGCAGCATCCGCCAGACTGATCACTGCCTGCTCAGGAGCCAGCTGGGGGACTCGGAGCAGAGCTGCCATACATCTGTGTCTCCTGCACAGACCCTCTCTTTCTGCCCAGGCATTTCATCCCAGTGTAAAAAAAGATGTGAGCCATTTCTCTGGGATGTTAAAGCCTTGGCAGCTAGGCTGGAGCAGTAGCTCAGGGTGGAGAGCAGATGTCCAGAGACCTGGTCAAACAGCCCCCATGCACGTGCAGTTGAGCTCTCCAGCATGGACACCCTGGGTCTCTACTGTCTCAGACATGTTACATTTACTCTGTTTATGCAGGTCGTCACTGTGGCAAATGAACTGTGACTCTGCATTGTTCTGCCCCATCCATGCATGCCACTGCGTATGTGACCATCTTTATGATCAGCATTTGGGATATGAGAGCGAGCCCTGCTTTTTTCTGCGCTACTCCATGGTGATTCTGCCCCTGGCTGAAGCAAAGGACCATGCTGGAGAGGAAAATCCCTGGCGCTCTGCTTTTTGGACCAAAAGTGCTTGCAGCATTTGGGAACAGCAGTGAAACGGTGCATACAGAGCCATGCACCCCACACGCTTTGCACAGAGCTGCTCTGGTTCAGTTCCTCCCTGCGTGACACTCTCTCAAGGGTAGCTTGGATGCTTCTGTCCAACGGAGACAAATTGGAGGAAGGCAGCTCTTGTAAACAAAGATCTGCAAGCCTTGCAATCACCACTGCTTCTTCTTCTCCCCTAGCTCAATTAAGAGACAATGTTTTCCTGCTCACCCACTCTGTTTTTATTTACTCTGTCTTATGCTTCTGTGGAGTTTTTCCTGCCCTTCCTTTTGTGGCTGAATGCTCATGGACCAGGCTCCACTCCAGCCCTGAGCAGACACCAAGGGCAAGAATGAGACAGCTTCCAGAACTGCTCCTGGAAAAATGGGAGCTTTTTTCAAGAGGTCTCGCTGCAAAGGAAATCCAAGTGAGGAAAAGGTGTGCCATAAAAGATAAATCTTTAAAATGCACACTGAACCTCATTTGGGGGTGCTTTTATTTGGAGATAAAGTGGTGTTAATTTGAATGAACTTTATTCCTTCCCAAGGAGGGTAAACGAAGCCTGATTAAAGCCACTTGAATTCTGAATAAGAGTCTGCCCGGGGAGTTAATGGCCAGTAACAAGCAGCAAACAAAGCCGGGTAATGCTTGTCACAGCAGGGTTCAAACTTCAGCATGTAACTTCTTATGATCTGAAAAGTATATTTCATCTCAACATATAAACTGACAAACCCAATTTGTACAGACATATGAAGGCAGTAATATATGCGACTCTTTACTTGTTCCCGTTCAAGGCCACACAGGGCCATAAGTACACATGTGTGGGGGTAATAACAGATCAGGGGAGAATGATTTCTAACCACTGCCTCAGCTCCACTGGCTCACCCAGGTCTGGACCCACGTCATCCTTCAACTATCAAAATCACACCTTAGGTAAATGCAGAAGCTTGCTGAGCTCACTCTTGCCAGTTGTGACTACAGTCCCAATTCTCACTGTAATTCCTCACCTATTTTCCTCTTTTTTCCCAACCTGTTGCCATAAATCTAGTTTTTCATTTCCCTCTACGCCCCGTGCCAAACTCCTGCCTGGTGGAACCCAGTAACTCTGGCTCAGCCATTTCTGTTCTGATGGAAAGCTCAGCCAGCATTTCGGTGTTCGTTCAGCTCTGCGTCCCACCTCCCTGGCTATGCAAGGTCCCCAGTTTAGACCATCAGATCTGAACCCAGAGTCCCGAATGCTTCAGCACTGGAGCTGAAGGTACAACTCTTCCCTAGGTGAACCAGAGCAGAGGGAGGCAACACGCCGGCTGGGTTACGGCATTTGTCCCATGGTCCAGCATCTATTTGTAAGGGAAGGGCTCTGACAGCCTAGAGCACTACCTTATTTTCTCTGATTGCAAATCTGAATTTTGGTAGTGAGAAGCACTGCCATTCTGTGTGTTTGACCCCCACTTAGCCTCTGCCATTAGCAATGCAGAAAATTCACAGTCCCACCAAAACAGGGAAACTGTAATTGCATCTCCACTGACAGATGCTGGTTGTTGAACTGTGAGGAGCAACAGGGGATTTCTTGCTCTCTGTTCTTAAAGGCACAGAAATATGGAGCTCCCTTGTTCCTCACTGACCGCAATTATTTTCTGTCTTTTCCATTTTGAGCTGCATATTTCTTCTCTGACAAGCTTCCACTTTTATCAGACAGCGCCTGGTTCTTATATTGAGGGTGTACAGAAGTGATGGAAAAGAAAGAAAGAATGAAAGAAAGAGGGAGGGAGGCAGGGAGGAAGGAAGGAGTAACATTAAAATCAACAGTTTCTCTTCCTCCCATTTTAGGTCAGAAAAAGTCTTCCCAACTTTACGAAAGGCATATTGAAAAAAATCAGTAAATTCATGAACATGCAGTTATTACTTAGCAGACAAATTACATTTCTTCCGAAATGTTCCAAAATGCATTCATTTTCAGAGTACATTACTTTCATAATACTGTGTGGAACATTAAATGAGAATTTCCCTGACTTGGCTACAGAGCACATTTTTATATTTCATAGTCTGACACAGAGCCCAGGGTAACTAATGAAAATCTTTTCGAAAAGTGACAATCTTGTCTAGCAGCCTCGCCTGTTGAAGAGATTGCAACATAAAACAGATGAGTGCCCTGCTTGACAGCTAATTGTGTCGGGCTTAATTACAACAAGCAGAATTTAATCGGCTGTGCAGTGCAGTTTTTTAGGATGGGGGAACCATCTGGAATGTACCTTGCTCCTAGGCTGATGGAGGGGCGGGCATCGCTGGATTTCAAAGACAGGGGAGCAACTGTGTGCGGATTTAAATGCAGAAGAAGTTCCTTCCTTAGTGTATTTCATTTGAGCTGTTTGATGAATTTCAGAGGTATTTATGCAAACCTGCATGCCATTGCCTCGTGAAGACAAGGATTTGGAAACCTTCCCAGGTTCAATTTGATCGGCCTCGTTCCCCTCCGTGGCCCTGTGCTGTGCCCAGACCTCAACACAGAGCTGTCAAGTTTCACATAGTGAGTCACTCTCTTGGTCCCTTGCCTCGCAAGCTCCACTGCGATGCCTACCTCTCTCCCTGCCCCTGCGATCCTCCGGCCAGCTCTATCAGGTGTGGGCAGTCCCAGCGTGGGACAGAGCTCTGTGGTAGCCAAGGGAAAGTAATGCAAAATGTTTCTCAGGGACAGCTTGGTGTCGTTGGCCTGTCCTGCCTCGCAGCCTGGCACGAGGACCTTGCTCGCCAGAACACCAGGAGCTGGAGAGCTCTGTTTATATTAGCAGGAAAATATTTGAAAGGGAAGTGCCCTAAGTCAGGGACCTCCAGGCTGTCAGCAGAAGGGGAAGGACAGGAGGAAAGAATCGGCCCTTTGCATTATTATAGATCCCCTTTCAAGGCTGAACATTGACACCCAGAGAACACAGGCTGGGGAATACTCCCGCGCTGACCCTGGCGAGGCTGACGCCTTTCCTGCTGAACTCCAGTGGAAACAGGCTATTGATAACAGACCAACTCCCTGAACTGCAGGCTAGACCAGTCCTTCATTTTCTCCCCCGAACAGATTTAATACGCAGCTATTAAAATAGCCCTTTGTCATGTCAGAACAAGGAAGAATGAAACATGCATTTCAAAGCCTTTCAAACAACAACAACAAAAGGCTCTCGCTAGGGCAGGAATGCTTTGGTACCGCATGCTTGGCAATAGTTGCGTGCCCACAGACTGGTCCCTACAGGCAGGAACAGGGCTGCTCCTGTCCCTGGGAGCCTGGCAGACAGAGCAGCGCTGCCTGGGAGTGAGGAGCAAGCAGGGCCTGGCTCCAGACTGCCCTCACTCATGCAAAGCTATCCATGCCAGTACAATGGGGATTTGGCTACAACTGCCCCAGCCCATGGCATGCCTGCATTGCCCCGGCAAAGAAGGAATGAACACACTACAAACTTTCAGGACAAAGTCAATCACAAAAGACACCGCTGAGCTCCCTGTGTCTGCAGTGTGCAGGTAGGTTCCTCACTTTCATCCAGCAGTCTTTGCTGCTGGGTAAGCGGCAGTACCTGCAAGTGTTCTGAGCCCTCGGTGCCCATCCACTGCTGTTTTCATCCACCAAGAGTCAGCTGAGCAAGGCCTCTCCGGAGGGAGCCCCAGCAGGGAACTCTCTGGATTTAACATCCCACAGCACAGTCCTCACGTCCTCTCCCAGGACTGTGTTTAACCCACTGGCTTCCTCACCTCTCCGTGGCTTGGCATAGTCTGCTTCCCTTTGCGGCTGCTTGTGCAGGGCTGGTTGCTATTCCTGGCCACAGGGCTCTAATCTGCTTTTCGACTTTAGCTGCTTGTTTTGCCTTGGTTCCGCTGTGAAGTTCCTTCACCTCATGCAGAGCTTTTCTTGGTGTAATTGACTTGAGGCATCTTCCTCCTTTTTTCTGTTCCCCTGTCCATTTTACCCAGTCTTCTACAGTTTGATCTCAGAGAGGCTGCTGTGAGCTCCCTGCTGGGCTGACATTGCTCCCACACCTCCCATCTCCTCCGGTGCTGATGGAGTCACGAACGATCGCAGTGTGGCATCAGAGTGGTATTTGTGCCTCCCCTTCCCCGATGCTACATTTTGGCCCAGCAGTGTGGTCAGGGTATGGCCCCTCTGCACTGAACGGAAAGAAGGGAGACGCCGCGGCATCTTGCACAGTGTGGGATTTTTGGGAGCTGTAGGACAATCGAGGTAAGTCGCCTTCTTTTTCACTGCTAAATCCACTCAAAGCCAAGCCTGCAGATGAATAGTGATGTACTAGGACAGGCCCATCTCCACGGCAGCAGTGAAGCTTCTTTGAAGGGTGGATGTGAGCCATGGGACAGAGGAGCCACCTGAGAACGGCACATGCAGCCCTGTTCGGGGCGAGGGCTCAGCTCAGCAACCTCATTCTGGTGGTCTGAGTGACCAACAAAAGCAAAGGCCAGGGCTTCGGGCTCAGCAGGGGCTCATCCACAGACTCATGGCAGATCCA
Organism: Scopus umbretta; assembly: GCA_013400535.1. NCBI lineage: Eukaryota > Metazoa > Chordata > Aves > Pelecaniformes > Scopidae > Scopus > Scopus umbretta. Next base: position 25,754 of record VZTL01096937.1, on the reverse strand, counting down.
GGTGGGCTTCAGGCGCTTTTTTTATGCCTGGGGTAATTGAGAGAGTCCTTAGGAAGGTAGAAGGGGCATGCCGCTGAGCCTGGGTAGATACACAGTGGCTCCAGGTTCCCATCATTTTCTCACATCCACCCCAGCAAGTCTGCACCACTCTCCCAGAGGCTGCTCTGGGTTTACTTGGAAGGAAACTGGGAGCGGAGTTTAGCCCAGGCTCCATGTTCCTTGGTCTTACACTGGATGTGTGGAAGCAGAGCCACTGTGCAGCTTTTGCCTCCCCCTCAAACGCTGCTCTGGGTCTGCTGAAGTGACTCCCAGCTCTGCCCAATGCACAGGGAACTGAGGCACATGGTGGGGTGTTTGCCTGCATCAAGAACCTTTACAGCCTGTCTGTGAACAGGCAGCACAACCCACTGGTTACGGCAGGCCGGCAGCACCTGTAACACTTGGGTTTTTTCCCAGACTTCTCCTATGACCTTGGGCAAATCGCTTGACCTTATATTTTTCTGCCACTTTGTTCAAATGAGAGGAATGAGACCATCTGTAGGAAAGAGCTCTGAGATCTCTAGAGAAGCAGCTCCTACATCCCACACTCATTGCAAAACCTTCCTTCTGTTTCTTCCTCTCTCTCTCCTCTGTAATTTTTCAAGCCAATAATCATTAGCCATCCCCCAACGAGCTCTGCCCCCCCCCAGCAATTAGTATCTATTATGCCCATTTTACAACTGCAAAAACCAAGAGGCAAGGTCAGACACTGGCAGACTAGAAGTCAGAGGCAGGGAGGGTATGAGAACAGCCCGTTTTCCATAACAGCATCCTTGCTTTGACCACTAGACCTTGCTACACTCAGAAAACATATCAGGGAAAGCCAGACGACAAGCATTGTCCACAGTGCTAATCTTCAGAGGACCATATTAGTGCAATTTGATGTCAAGACGCCTTATCTATCATGAAGCAAAGAGTAAGATTAAAGGACTGGAGTTACAAGTGCCTTTTTGTTTGCACTAACTGGCTGAGTGTCTGTCTGGAAAACAGAGGCTTTCAATCTAAATTGCTGTCACGTTTGCCATACAGGAGTAGATTGGTCTCAACACCCTTATTAAAAATACTACTAGCATTCTACAGCAGCTGCTTGGAACTCTGCAGCTCTCAGTAACAAGGTTGCAAAGTGGATGTTGAACACCAGACACTGATCACTGCTATCCTGGCGTAAACCTGAAGCAGCTTCCCGGGTGCCAGTGGAATAACTCCTGGATTTAGACCAGAACCCTGTGCGGGAGACCTGCTTGTGTTTCCCCACCCTCTTTGCACCAACTCAGCTGCAGCATGTCCTCTGCTCTCCCAGACTGGCAGAGCCGCTGTGGACCTGGATACAGCTGCACAGATTTGCACTGGATGACACTGCTTCCAGTTTGTTATGCTAAAACTGATATACACACTGTTGTAAAGGACAGTCAGAATATAGTCCTTTCAACCGTATCATATCTCAGTAAGGTACTACTGCAGAGCACCCCTGAAATGACTGGGGAGAAGAAAGAAGGGAGGTGGAAAACAACTAGATTAAAAAAAGAGAGAAAAGGGGAAAAAAAAAAAGAAAGAGGATGTGAGTAGAAGAAATGCAAAAAAGAAAGGGAAGGAGGAGCATGGGGCTGAGTGTTATCAAAGGCTTTCGTTGTGTTCTTAATGATGCTTTAATCCCATAATGACATGGAGGCACACGAACATGAATACGGAAGGCAGGTACAGCCAGGATCAAACACGCTTGGGTTTTTTGTGTTTTCACCTGAAATGCATCCAAAACACACTGTCAAACAGTGTTTGCTACACTTGTCTCTTGCTGCCGCTACTCTGCCTGGCAGCTACACTGACACTGCTCCAGCAACAGGGTGAGGGAGGGAAAAGGGACTGCAAACTTCCTTGTGGAAGAGGATAATAACCGTAACATACACCAGTATCCTCCCGAGACCACCCGGCTTCGTTACTAGCAACAACAGCCCCGCAGATGGCAGTGGCAAGTTAAAATCCAGCCAGCTCAGCTCTCTGCCGCCGATGGCGGGACTACATGTCTCAGCAGATACAGTGCTTCGAATACTGACAAAACCAACAACTTCTACCTGGCCCTCGCTGGTTATCTTCTTGCTTCAAGGGAAATACTTCCCTTCCATTTTCTCTTCTTCCCCAGGCTTGCTTTAGAGGTGAACTGAGGCTGTTAACAGAGCTGTAGTGCTGGGAGGTGCAGGGTGGCAATGGAAGAGGGGGACATGGGGCTGTGACAAGTGGAAACTTGGAGGCATGAAGGCAATACTGGGGGATCATGGAGGAGCAGAGCGAGGTAGTGAGGGGAGCAGATGGAAGAGGATGCAGCTTAGCAGGGCAAGAGGAACATACCTTCTCCGCGGCACTCCTGCAAGCTCTGGGGTAAACCCTAGGCTCCCTGTGGTCCTGGGAGCAGTGTGGATGAGAGGCTGCTGCTTATTACCATGTATTTATTTGCATGGTGCCACGAGAGCACAGGGGACTTTATAAGAGCAGGAAAATGGAGCCCTTGCCTTTAAGCACTTTGCAACTCAGCAAGAAGAGAGAAGATTAATATGAGCTGGTGCTTTGGAGGGCAGCAGGGAGACAAAGTACAGGAGGGGGACTTACATCATCAAGGCATGGAAACAGGAGGTGAGCACAGGGAACTTAGCGGGGCAGGAACTACACATCCTGACTTTAAGCAGCTGGATGTTGCATTGCAGTATCCTTTCTCACCTGCTCTTTGCCCAAATTTCCAGCAGGAAAAAAAAATTCCTGAGTCTAACTCCTGCAAGTTCAGTGGAAAGGCCAGGAATCTGCATTCTTTTCCCTTTAATTGAAGCTCAGAGCTCACCAACACACTAAAGAGTGGTTTATCTTCTCCAGAGCTCTCAGTTCACAGGGCAAAAAAACGGGACTCTGTGGCACTGTGGATTTGCTTGCCCTGTGCCCTCCAGGGCACATGGTGACACCAAGTAACTCAAGAGCTGAATGCAGACATCCCTGCCCTAAGTTTAAACTTTGCAGCATGGATGTGTATCTTCATGGAGCTATGCCAGTGCACAGACTCGGGGCAAGCTTCAGGTTCCCCACAGTGCTTATGCCAGACCCCACAACGCAGAAGAGGCAACTCCTCCGATCTGTTCTGAACCTGCCACCAGGGACACAACACCCAGAGATGCTCTGACTTCACCTGTAGCCAAGGGCCTATTTGATTTCTGGCTGCTTGCAAGACCAGCATGGACATTCAGAGCCCGATCCCTACCCTCTATCCTTCTGTGCCTTCTGTGTGTGGTCAGTTTTCCCACACTGGGTGTTACAGCTTCTTCTGTGGCTGCTTGGATGAAAATAACCCTCTGGCTTCCTTGCAAAGCCAATTAAGTAGGAGATGTAAACTCCTGCCTGACTTTAGTCAGGTAAATTGCCTTGATGTCTGCACAGGCTTCTTGTGAAGGGGAGGTGGCCTCCAAGTGGGCATGTCCAGATTCCTCCTGTTCCCATCTATGGTATCAGGGCACTTGCTCTTGTTCTGCAGCTCGGCCATTTCCTCACCAAGCAGCTCTGTGACCTTCGGGTGTGCTCCACATACACAACATCCCAGGTTTAAACGAGGTAAAAGATTAAGGATGTAAAGTGTGAACTGACTCCAGGCTGCCAGAGCTTGGAAGGGAGCAAGGAGATATTAACATATAACACTGCTTTATTGTTCAAGTTGAGCAAAATTGCTCCAGTGATTCTGCTGCTATGGGAGATTCAATGAAGTGCTGGGAAATTCTGACCACTGGTGGTAGCCTGAGCACTCCCTGCTCCCAGCCTTGCAGTAGGTGAGGATGGCTCCTCTGAAAGACCCTTTTACTCCCTTGGTGTTGCATCCCCCCCCAGCCTACTCTTTTGTCATCTACTTCTCTCTCATTCTCTCCCTCTTGCCGATGAATGATGGATCTGTCGTCTTCATGTTTCCAGGGTAACAAGAAGAAGTTTCCCTCCAGCCCAGAGGTAGACCAAACCCATTCTGCTGGAAAATTCAAAGCAAGGATTAAAATTTATAAAACAGCACACAACCTAGTGCAGCATCTCCCGTTCTTGGCAATTCATCCAAACCACCGTGTATAAGCAGCAAAGCTGGGGCCACCTGCACGGGATTATTCAGTGGATCCCTTGTGGCAGCGGACAGCCAGAGCTTGCCTGCAGTGGACACAGAGAGTTTTGTTTGTGGAGGCTGCTAGCTGCCAGCAGGTCCCATGGCTCCCTCTAAATCAGTCGGCGCTCCTTTGACTAATGATGTTGGTGGATCCAGACACGGCCTGGAGAATGGGGAAGAGAGCAGCTTTATTTTTAACGATGATTCTGGATCTCCCAGTTGGCCTGCTTGATCCTGTCCTGTCTAATCTGGCAGCACTGAAGAGGAGAGGCAGCAAGAAGGAATAAGCAGAACAACTAATGCCCAAGTAAGAGTTTAAGTATTAAGCAGGATGTGGTCTGGGTTGATTGGTTCCCCAAGAACACCGTACAACAAAGCTAACGATCTCCTGAGGCACCGACTGGAGATACGATGGTCAGGAGCAAATGACTTCACGAGACTTAAAGGGTAACAATTTATGCACTTAATATTTCAGGCCATCGAACATATTTCTTCCTGACTGAAACCTCTGAGAATTAAGTACCCGAGTTCCTCTCTGGAACCGATTCCGAGGCATACCCGTCTTTAAGCACCTAAATTTCTCAGGCGCTTTTGTTATGCCGCTCACCAAACCATGCTGCCTGCCTGTGAAGGGTTTACACCCCAGCGATAAGACAAGAGCCAATAGTTTGATGCCAACAGATGGAAGCAATAAGCAAATACAGTGACTGTAACAGAAATAATAAACAACCACACGTAGAACATTTTCTTCTAGGCTAGCCAAGGAAAGTCCATTAATTCTCATCTGGAAATCCCTGTAACATTTGCAGCAAGGATCTGCCATGGCTGTGTATGCTGCTGCCCCGCAGCACACATTTGCCTTGGTAATGTGGGCCATCACCCAGTAAATTCTGCTGTTTTCTCCTACCAGCTCCTTTCCAGGTTGCCCAGGGAAGCAGAATACACTGATTAGCAAGAGCTGAGCCAGATATGGGTGAGAGCTGGGTAGGATGGGAGGGAAGGAGCCTTGCACCTTGCAGAGGGGTCTTTCTCGCTCTGTGGACGGGGCTGATGAAATGCAGGGGTGAGATGTCATATTAATAACACCAGGAGTTACACGCATGAGGTGATCCCAAAGCATAATTACTAATAAATGTTTAATTAATAGCTTATGAATGTGTTGATAAGTTCATTAAAATGATGCATGAGCACATGAATATTCCAGAGCAGGCAGGAGTCAGGGAAGTTACTGCTGGAAAGTGTGTTAACAAGGTGATTACATGGTTTACATATAGAGTCTGCAAGCGCTCCAGTCACTCCTAGTAGATGAACAGTTTACGGCCCGCTAAGACTGAATGATCTCATTGCAACCTTCTCTTTGCAAATCTCTCACTTTTCTTTAATATAAACAAATGGATAGCGTTTTCCAGTTAACAATAATACCCAGCAGTATGGACCAAAGCAAATGATTTAATTGATTTAAGAAGCTTTAACTGCATTTCCATCCATTGGAATTATTGCTTCTGGGAAAACAAACATTAAAAACCTCCAGTAACAATAAGCAAGATACCCAAAGGGTCGACTCTAGCAACTGCTGGCATGGAGCAGAGGTATAAATAAAACCACGCACTAAGTGATTTTGTCTGCCTGGGTTCTTACCCTCTTTAGCTCCAGAGAACTAAAGTTGATGAGCTCTGCGAGTGGTTGCCCATTGCACTCCAACTCTAGAAAAGACCTTGGGCAGTTAGCCCTTGCTAACTGCTAGCACTTGCCTTTCCTTCCTCTCCTTTCTTCTTTCATCTCAGTATAGACAGAGGCAGAGTTCTGGACAAATTCAAATGCTGCCTGATTTTGAAGCCTAGAGGAAACATGTTTTGGCTTTTGGCATTGATGCACAAGCTGGTTTTGGCTGGGAGATTGAACAGGAAAGCCAGCGTAACAGAAGAGCTGCTCTATCTAATCTCATCTTCTTGAACTAATAATCTCCCTAGCTGTTCATGCTTTTAGATCTGTTCTATATTCTAACTAATCTATTTACCGGTGCCTTATCCATTCTGGATCCCTCCTCATCTGTTCTAATGATTTGTAATCCACACTGGATTCGGAGAACAAGTTTTAAAAGGCTCTTGTGAGGAGACTAAGCCTTGCTGTAAGTTTCAGTCTGTGTGAGTCAGGTGCCTAGATATGAGTCAAAACCATTGCAGCTACTCCTAAAGCTCTTGGGGATTGTCACTTTTTGTCTACTGCACCCTAAGACTGAGTCCATTCTAGCTAGATTTAGGCAACTTTTCATCTGTGTGTAACCTGGTAACCTTGCCTGGAGTGGCAGCAAGGATACAGAACCATCATCAGTATAGGAGAAATAAAATATGGGATTTGTGGCATTTACAAAGACAAGACTATAGTTGTGACCTTTTGGTCCTTCCACAGTAGAAATAAAAGAGGAAGGTATAAATATGCCTATTTTTGCAAGTGCCAAAAAACTATGAAGCTGCTTAAGAAGTATTTCCAAACTGCCCGTGAGGGGAAATGAACAACTTGCCAGCTCTCTCCTCATCATGTGCTGCTGACTGTTGTGGGTACTTTACTCAGGGCTATCAAAAATCACCGTGGAGAATAGTAAAAAACCGCAGCTTGTGACCAAGACAGCTCTAACTGTTTAACAACCAAATCTTGAATAAGTCCACCCCTGCTACCCAGGACAGAGAGCCAATGACGCTGGCTCACATAAGCACCACGTGCTCACACGAGCACCCAGAGATACCCAAACATGGTGTGGGGTCTCCCCCCACCCATGTCGACAGGCGCATGGTGTGCCCGCACCATCTGCTCAGTGCCAGACTCACCTCCCACACGGCAAGGCAGGAGCACCCACACGCTGAGCATCCTCAGGGGACTCCACAGCTTTCAGCAGGGCTAGGAGCACAGCTCCCAGATCACAAACTGGAGCCAGTCTCCCTTAATGTACCTGTCTTTGTACCTCCTCATCCAACGCCAGCTGTGATCACCACCTCCCAGCACCTGAGTTAATGGCCCTGCCCTGTAAAACATGCTCTCACATCACCAACACACACATCACCTTAATTCTCACTTTTACTATGTACCACCTTTCAAGTGCTTTGAATGTGAAAAGCATCTAAGCACTAAGTATCTCTCCTCTTAATGTGGTACATCTGGTCCCGCAAAGGATGCTTTGGCTCGTATTTTGTGCAGACAGCAGAAAAAAAAGTCAGTCTCATTGTTAGATAAATAAAACTAGTGACTTACTTGGGAAAAACCTCTAATGAGGTCATAAGGGGTGAAATACCACCACTGCAACTGGTGACCTTTTCTCATCTCCAAAACAACATTTGCTAGATACAGACATATACCACTGGTTGTTTATGAAGTGATTGAGGATTTTTGCTTACAGAGAGATCCTAGTTTCTGACTTTTGCTACTGTTCACAACCTCATTCCAACGGTGACTCGCAGATAATGACTTGCAGCCTTCTGAGTAGTTTCATTGAAAGTTTGTGAGAAAGAAAACGTCTCTTCTGAAGTCAGAGAATAGGGTTGGAAATATTTAATTTGCTAACAGCAGTCAGTGAGCAAGAAGGGTTTGCAGCTGGTAAACAAGCAATAAAAAGCCCATGGCTAAACCTGCTTTGCCCCAAGAAAAGGTAGTGGGGGCAACAGGAGGTGAAATACTGCTGAGGAGCAGCTCCAGACAGCGAGGACCAAATGACCTGATGCCTCTGAGGAAACCACACCAGCCCCAGCACCCGTCCCGCCCCCTCAGGGCACTGCAGCCACAGATTGTGGCCTTCTAGCTCTGAGAGGTAGGCAAACACATTGGCCTTGCTGGCATCTCCGTGCCAACACTAATAACCACCAAGACTAAACAACAAACAAACTCGGCTTGATAGGTCTGAACAGCACAGGCTGAGGACAGCTTCTTCTAAGAGCTACTGCTCCTGAACTTTTATTCCTTCCCTAGGGACTGATCCTTCCTCTCACTTGGCTTTCCCAGTCCAGAGCATCAGCCCCGTGGGTTGCTCCGTGTGGGGGACTAGGTTGGTTTCATACCCATCCCCTTGCGCACACACCGCCCCCCCAGTCATCTCAGCACCTCTTTGCCTGTCACCTCAGTCACACTGTAAATGAGAGCGAGGTTAACCCACCAGCCGTCAGTGAAACAGCAACATCTTTCTCCTTGACATTCAGGCAATTGAAAAGCTCCTTGTAGGGTCAAGCACAGTGGCTTTTAAATAATGCATTGTGTTTTTTATTGTGTTGGCATTTAAGTTCTGGCTGAGAGAGAAAAAGCAACTAGGGTCCCAGCGCTCTCTGTTCCTTATAACGGGGCCATTGGAAACCCTTGTGCAGACACCACACTCACACAGTCGCCTGCCCCACCACTCACACTCCCTCTCCACATCCCACCCATACTTCAGTAGCCCATCACACCTCCCGCACGTGTTCTGGCTCCCCATGCATGGTCACGACCACACTTCCACCCCCACTTACACACCCTATCCCTCTCCACACCCCCAAAACCTCCGCACCTGGCACCCACACACCTGCTCGCTCAGACCTCATGTTGATGGGCTGCGTGGATGCACGGATAACTACACATCGCCCTAGCCACGTACCTGTACCCGTACCCCTCCTGGCACACTCGCTGCAAAACAGCAGGAACCCAATGGCTGTAATTACTTGTGTGCCTCTCATCGCCCTGGAGATCGGGAAGAAGAGGTGGCTTTATGCAGCAGATCTGGGCTATGACATAGATCCTTTCAGAGAAGCAGCCCAAGAACTGCCTCCAGAGCCCGCTGTGATTCAGATGTCCCTTCCAACCCCATGGGCCATGGCCACGTTCCCCTACTAGAGCAAGAGACATCACAGGGAATTGTGCTCTGGGCCCTTCCCCATCACTGCTCTGTGAAAGAGGAGAGAGGGGCAGCAGCCAGAATCTACCTTGCTGACTCTTAACTGAACATTTTGGAGGACACAGTTTGAATTTTCTGGCTTGTGATGTGTTGCCAAGTGCTGTCACTTCTACTTGGATCAGTCATCTTGAGCAGTGCGTTAGCAGGTGGTGTCACACCTCTGCCTGGGATCACTGAGCAGAGATGGGGAAAGGAGCTGGAAACACACGTGACCTTCTGCCAGCGCCTCTCCCGCTGCTGTTTGTCACTGCAGAGCATTTTATTACTGAAGTTACTCTCTGATGCCTTGTTTTAAAGCTGCTGGCAAGCTGAGTTGGGATGCAGTCAGCATCCACCGCCCTGGTCTGGGGCCAGCACGTCTGCTCCCTTCCTGAGGTCCAGTATACCTGGGAATGCTGCGTCAGGGCTGTGGCCTTCAGTGGCCCAGTTTCCCAGTGCTTTCTGAGGTCCAGAACCAAATGCCTTTGACACTGCTGCAAAATGTGTTTGTGTAGGGTCTGGGCTCTTTGAGAGCAGGTGGATTTTCCCAAGGTTGCATGGTGACAGCAGGGGAGAACCCAGGTGTTGTGGCTTCTGCTCTGCTCTGTCCTTCGGCAGCTCTCACCTCACCAGCTGGGACTGAACCACAGATGCCTCAGCTCCCCGTACTGGCACTCGTTGATGACATCTCTAAACATGCCAACTGCAGGCCACCTCTCCCACCTCCCTCCCTCCCTCTCTCTAGAAGAGGAATATTTTAATCTAGAGGTTGCATTGGTCTACTCTAATGAAAAGCTAATAAAAAACTCCTCTTCTCTCTGTACCCTTTCTGAATATCAAAAACCACCCAGCTCCCAGCACTTAGGAGCTGATCAAAGTCTCTCCTTCCACCATACATCATCCCTCCCTAATCCTGCAGGGCACCAAAGAGCTAGAGAAGAGACGGGAAAAACAGCGAGATGCTCAGGACTGCAGCGCTCACTATGATGTCTAGAGGTCCCCGGACTTGGGCTGGTATCAGTCAGTCGTAGGTTTTGCTCGTTGAGGATATGACCATCCGCTCTATTTATTCCTTGCATCTACCAGCCCAGGAAGAGAAAGCTTGCCCCCTGACAACTAAAACCCTTTCCAACCCTGAGATCACACTCTCAGATTTTTCAGCTCTGTTTGCATAGACCCAACCCTGTACTGAGGCATGGCATCAGCCAAAGGACTAAACAGCACGGCTCAGGGGAGCAGGGAGAAAAGCAAACTGCCAAAGAATGAGGGGAGAAAACGGGGAGATGATTTTTCATCATCCTGACACAACTGGACTGAAAACACTGTGTGCAGGTGTGAGCGAGCTGGGGACATCTGTAATGCAGCCAGCCAAACTGCCTCACGGTGCTGCACCAGTCTCCCTTTACAACTGAGAGAAATGCAAACCATCCTCTGCAACCTGCTTGATGTGCCTCTGGAATTAGAGTGTGCGGCAATAAATGGAGGCTGATTTTTGAGGAAACTGCTGGTCTGCAACACACACCTTGCCTGCAATATCACCCCTAGCGTGCTTGCTAGGGCTTTGTCATATACAATGGGTAACCATGCAAAAATCAGTGGATCTGCTCCAGACTTACACCATGACAGGAGGAGAATTTTGGCCCAGATCATTTGTGTGTGGCTTTTCCTTTTTTTTTCCCCCCAAAAGCAATTAATTAGCCTTGGTTTACAGCAACTTCCCCTCCAGCAAAAATGAGGCCTCACTGTGATAGCAGCCCTAATTGCCATGTCAGATATTTCATAGCCCCATTCATTCCCCAGCACCATCAGCTATTGTTATAAATTAATAAAGCCTGGACACATCCCGTATTTAAGAATGAAAGCACAGAGAGAGGGAGTGTGATGGAGCCTTAAAGAGACAGGAGATCTGAGGGCTCCTGACAGGACCCTGAGACTCTGATCTCCTTGCCTGCTTTCCAAAAACAACAACAAAATGTGGGTCTGGAGGTACTTCTAAATGCAGCTGCTTAAAAACACATCCATTCAGAATTACAGGGTATTTTTAGACTGTAAAAGAGAGCAGATATAAATATGTCTTCACTCCTGCTGCAATCCAATTGGTTTAATCAGTTACATCACTGATAGGTTTGATCCATGCTATACAAACATAGCTTTTATTATAGAGTGAGCACGCAAAGCATATACGTGCGTGCCTGGAGATATATATATGTTTTTATATATTTGTACATAATATATATATTTATATACAGGCATAGACACACATACCCCTCCCTTTTCTATTTAAAAAATGCTGCCTGAATCATTTTCACAAATAAAACAAACCCCACATTTTGCTGGCAAAACGATTACGGCTGTCAGATCTGATGGATGCAGTGTCTGCAATGAATTATTCATGAAGGCTAATTATAAGCTGGCAGATTTCTGGTGTTGTGGCACAAATGGGCTGGAGATCCCAGTTATCTGTAACTGATCTGCTCCTCCCGAGTTCCTGAGGCACCAGGGCAGAGGGACAAACGGGTACCATTTAGTGTTGCACAAACTAATTCACTCCATATGAAATGAGTTAGGTGGGGACTCAGCCCTGCTCCTAGGAAGTTCTGCATGGTGCAGCATAACCCAGAAAGTGACCCCAAAAGCCACAAAGGTTGTGTGCTCCGACCTGCCATCCCAGTCTCTAAGGATTTGATAAGGGTAATTGTTATGTGAAACAGCTACACAGGGTCTGCCAGCTGCTCCACAAGTCTGCTACCTTTCATCCAGCAGTGGAAAACAGCAGATGTCCAAGAAAAGGGCATAAAATTGGGGATAGCAGTGCAAAGCCATAGCCTGGGCTACCTCTTCTAATCAGCACTGCTTCCTGCATCTCTTGTGCCCTTCCTTTTTGTGATTCCCAATCGCAAGAAATAATGTGACTCCTCCCTTCCCTTCTGCTGACTACGACAGAGCCCCTGCGGCTGGTGATAAAGAGTCTCTAATAGACAGCAGCGAAGACTGGATTTTTCAGACCAGCAGCAGATGAGCTCGGAGGGTACAAGAGGCCCTGACCCAGCCCTCGTTAATCTCCTGTGATTTGGAAAGGTTCTGAGGCACACGCCAAGCCTCTGCCAAAGTCCACAGGCACAGGCGCGGACCGAGGCGTGCCTTTAAGCCCTGTGCTGAATCACAGTCCTGATGTGTAAAGGTGAGGAGGAGGAGGGCTACAAGGAAGGACAATGCAGCGACCAGTTGCTCTGGCCTGACTGGGAAGCAGAGGCTTCATCATGTCCAGTCGGAGCAGTGTGGCTGGACTGGGTGTGGGAGAGGCAGTGTTACCTGCTACTGGTCTTCCAGGCAGCATTTCAGGTATCCCTTCCTCCCATCCCTCCTCAGCACTTTACTGAAAGCCTGCTGTGAGAGTCTGTAGCTCTGGTTGAAAGCTACCTGCTTGCTTTGAGGCTTTGGGGACTTTTCAGGACTTTTATAAAGAATAAAGCGTTACAGGCACAACCAAAGGTCAAAAGAGGTTCCCTGCTCAAAGTCTTCTCCTCAGCAGGAGTTAAATACGGCATCAAACTCCACCGCCAAGCATGATGCCTCTCCGAGGCTCCGTTTCCATGGCTGGAGCTGACCTCCAAGCAAACCAGAGGCCAAAACTCCCAGGCTTTGACTGGAAGTTTCAGACAAACTGCCAGGCTCTGCCCCACACCAGGAAACCTGGGCTAAGGATGGCAGATAATGAAGATGTGAAGATTAGACAAGCCACGACCACAAATTCTGTGTCTGAGAGAAACATTCAAGGCAAATTTCTTTAGGCTTCTCCAACTCATAAATCTTCTACCCACCAATATAAGACTTAATGCTGTTAGCACTAGACACCTAAAGGGGGAGGTTCAAGGCTTATTGGTTCAAATAGCTCAAGTAGTTTTGAACTTCAGTGAGTATTTCATTGCAGCCCAACAGAGCCAGTTACTAATGGTAAAAACAGGATGTGACTAAAAGAAAATTAAACCCCTGTTGGAGCCCCTGCCTAACCCTGGCTCCCCTGATAGCCCCAATTTCCACTGAAATCAAAGTCCCCTGGGTGACTATCAGCATCTAAAACACAGCTTTGCTTTCTCACTGGCCTGTGAGGTCACGGACACCTATTCCAGCTGTGTGTGCAACCACCAAACTGGTGCGATCCCCAAATCCTGAGTATGCTGAGAACACCTGAGGCAGAGCAGATAATCTCATCACACATCCATCCATGTTCCTGCTCCCCTCAGAATAAAAGGGCAGGTTATGAGCAAGAGAACGAATGTCCCTAATAAGGCCAGGCCTGGTAAATAACATTATGCCCGCATTTGCTCTGAAACCATTCATATTCTTCCAAGCAGAAAGGTAACAGGAATTGTGCAGCAATAACAGATTGTCAACTGTTGGGAGCTTTCAAAGTTTGTCTCTTCTCTCAATGCATGCTATAAAAATTACCCTCCAGAGTCTTTTCTTTCTCTTTCCTTTTCCTCTTGACATACTGTAGACATAAACCCTCTCCCTGCAAGGAAATTTCTTCTTCCGTGAGTTCCAAGCTCAGTGACATTCTTCATGGTGCCCCAGAGCACAGGGCCTCCGTGTGTGTCTGTCTCTTCAGTGTGAACTTAAAGATCAAGAGTCATTCATTTACAAAAATGGTGAGGACACATTTTCTCCTTCTTGCCTGAGTCTCTTCCTAAGTCTAAAGAAAGGGGGAGCTTCTCAGATTAAGAGGAGAGCAAGCAGCATGCACGCTCAGGCGACGGGTACAGTAGTATGCACGTCAAGATAATTGCAATGCAGAGAAGACAGACATGGCTGATGATGTGCATAAATCCCCCTTGTCTATAAGCTGCCTTCCCCACCCTACGTTTCCTCTGCAGTTTTAATGTTTTGTTTCAACCTTTGGATTGTAGTAAAATATTAATGCTAACAATTTATTATAATTTTATATTCCATGTTTAATATTTTAATACAATCAAAAGCCCAGATGAAATCTTTCAACATTATCGGGTGAAATGATTATGCGCAACTGAAACAAAACAAGCCACCAGAGCCAGGAAGATGTTTTCCTGGAATTTTCTTTCCTTGGGTATTTACCAAATGTCATTCTTCTGTTCTGATGGAAGGACAGCTTCCTCCCCCCCCTTTCAGAATATTAGGAATTCAATTGAATTGTGCATTTAAGTGCCTCAAACTGAACCAAACACCCCTAATGGGGCTCAAGATTGACCTTCTTGCGATGAGGTATGATGTTCTTCTGAGGCCTGAAAGGAATGGGGATGTCCCAGTAAGGTACTAAGTGAAGACGTGAGACACCAGGAGGCCCAGCCTCGCTGCTTCCTGCCCCATACCGTCCCAGCACACCATCCTGTGGTGCCGAGTTCACTATTCTGCCTCCCCAAAGGGCCACGGTGACACAGTAAAGACTGCTACGTTGCTCTGCTGTGACAGTGGAGGTGACTAGGTGAGCCCCTATGTAAATGTAGACCACAGCTACTCTGTGCCGATATCCCTCCGGTCCGAACACTTTTGAGATCCCCACTGGGTGCCACATGCCTGGGATACCCCTTCTGTTCTATGGCACGAGAAATCTGCTAACACTTCCAAACAATTTTCAATTTAAGGCAGATTAAGAGCAAAATTCTAGTGGGACTAATAGTGTGTAATCTTCTTTACATTTCTCCTCTTACTTTATGAAGAACAGTTCACTGCAATGGCATATTTCACACTCCGATGCTGATATTTCAATTTCCTGCTTAAGTTACAATAAACTGCCCACATCGCTCATGCTCCCATGAAGAATAATTTATGTTGATTGACGTTCTTTAATTCCCTTTGGATGCAGCTAATGATTAAGAGATGCCAGGAAATTTAAAAGCATGTCCTACCTGTGGACTCCTCTAAGCTCCTTTGGAAGGCTTTGAAAAGCTTCCGATTTCAAGCACAAAACACTGGTACTGATCTTTAAGCACCGTCCTTGTCTTCCCTCTCTTCCTCCACTACTTCTTCCCCACCCTACAGGACGACAGAATTAAATTACTGAGCCCAGTCAAAGCCTAGGGAACTGAGTTCACAGCAGTACTGCAATGCTGGGAAGACACTCGCCTTCCTGCAGCTCATGGCAGGGCAGCTGGCTGCAGGACACCCTGCCTGCATTCCCAAACAGGTCTTTAGGACAACCGACAGTTTGATGAAGCTGAAAAGCCCTTGACTGGGGTTTGTATTGATTTTGGGGACCTCTGGGACAGATTTCAAGACCCTGATGGGCAACTGCATCCTCGTGTAAATCAAGACCTATTGGACAACAGAGTGACACAAGCTAGGCATTAGCAGAAGGAAGCAGAAGCACCGAGCCTTGGGCATCAGCAGTTCTGCAAAGATACACCCTGCAGTCGTCCTCCATGCACCCAATTCTGCCAGGCAACTTCAGCTACTGGGGAAAACTGCTGCAAAGAAAATGCTACAGAATCAGGCATCTGGGTGTGAAATCAGGCTGCAAACCTGCTCCAAGAACGGTCCGTGCGCTGACACTCTCAAGCCAACTTTGCTGGCATCCAGCAAAATGTTAACCAGACATGAGAAAACATGCCCTTCTTTCCCTGCCTGCACCCAGACACACCTTCCCCTGCATGCACAGACCAGCACCCCGTCTGCCCTTCACACACTTTTGCCCCTGCCATGAAGAAATAATTTACATTGTGTCCTTTTGCCAAGAGAGTCGATGTTTTCTTTGTATTTGGCAAAGCAGCTGTCTTCCTGTCTTCTGTGTAAAGGAACTGTGTCTCCATGAGGAGGATTTGCCTGTATGGCAAGGATTTACTCTATTCCAGACTAAATTCAGCTCCACAGGCTGCTAATCCAGCATATCTACAGCAGAATAATCCATCCAGCACAATCATGTGAGGGGATTTCCCAGTGTGGACAAAATCTCGTAGCCAGTTTGCAGGTTGGTAAGTGAAAAGGAAAAGGGAATTGGTCCTTGCAGGCCCCCAAATTTTGGCAGATTCCCCCAGGAGTTGCAACAGGGCTGCTGAAACTCAGAGGGTTAAAAAGCAACCCCAAGCAAGGGAAGACTGAACATAGTTTCAAAATGCTGAGAAATCTTCTCATCAAAATAATGTCAGAGCCTGTCACGGCAGAGGGAAAACAAACGTGCAATACATGATGGTTCTGCATGAAATGTAAAATGCTGTTTAGTTAAAACAAAACTCTCAAAACACCCAAATGGGGAAGGGGAGGGGGGTAAGAGGTAAAGGCAGAAAGCACTCCACTCTCTAAGCTTAAAAGATATTTAAATGGAGAAACCTGTTGAGGCGTGCACAGCTCTGTCTCCGTTTCCAGCATGCGCCGCACAACACCCACAGCGCAGCGAGTGGTAATTACTGTCAGTCAAGGAGGCGGCAGCCCCTTTGCTCAGAGCTCGCCGGCCTCCTGCTCACTTTGAAGCACCCCCTTTCTCTGCCATAGCAGCCACAGGATGATGGGAGCGATGGGGAGAAGCCTTTTTTAAGTAGCCAGAAGAAGGACATAAGAACAGACAGTGCCAAATGGGACCGTGATGAACAGTTGCCAATGAGGTGTTGAATCTCTGCAAGTGTAATTCCTGCCCCAAGATATTTCACTCTTTTCAATGTGCCTTGTTTCCCATGTCAGGAAGAAAAATGCTTTTTACAGGGATGCACTGACAATGCTGCAGAAAGTCAGGGTACGGAACTTGGATTTCAGCGTGCCAATGCATTGCTGTACCCTTGACGCAACGCTGCTCTGGCTGTGATTCCTGCTCTCCAGGAAATCTTTTGTAGACCTGGCTCTGAAGCCCAAGAGAATTTGACAGAAAGGATGCAGGCAACGGAACTGCAGTCAATAGAAAGGGTGCTAGAAACTTTGGAGCTTTGTTGTCAGCTCCTCCAGCTTGCTTCTGCGAACAGGACTCTTGCTTGTGCCTCTTATACCTACACATGGTCAAATCAATGCAATCTTCTCTTCCCTGCCCATCTGTGAAGTCGATCCTTTTAACATGTAATAGTTCATAATAACTGCCAAAAAGGACACCAACTTGGAAGACAATGACAGAAGCCACAGTTAAGGAAAGAAAAAAGATCTGTTTAAAATTGTGGAAGATCAGCATACCTGCAGAAAGAGACTTTCATGGACATGTCTTTAATCTTTGCCGCTTCCAGCCCTTAATAGCAGAACCTGATTCGAAGACTTGGTGATTGATTTCCAACCCAGACGCAAAGCGACAGGCTCATTTTCGAGTATCGCACAGCTATAATTCCGCGTTTTATTTGTTATTATTTTAACCTGCTGATGGAGTGGGGCTGTATTCAAGGTAGCGGGTAACAACTCTGGCTTGAGGCATTATTTAGAGTTAGGCGTTTAAAGCAAGAGCCTTGTGCTTCTTGATATTTATGAAGAAGATGTGCCTGTAGCTGCAGTGCTTGTATCTTATTTGTTTGTTGTTCAAACAAAGGATCAGGAAATTGGATGCTGTTTCTAGCGAGTGATATCATCTCAATGGTTAAGGGAAGGCCACTGGTCTTTACATGTTTCTCCAGCAGAGCAATGAGGAGAGCTGTCTCCAATTCAAGGTGAATGAGTCACCTTGGAAAGTGCTTCGTCTCTGTAAACAGGGAAAGGCCCCGCTCCATAAACCCGTGGTACAGAACAAACTCTCAAACAGGGCTGAGCAGCATCCTCTAGACTGTGGGGCCCAACTCCGCTGCCTACCAGTGAAGCTCATTTTCAGATCTGTGGGAAGTTTTCTCCATTTTTTGCCTTAATTTCCCCTCTTCTAATTTAAGATCAAATTAAGAAATCTTGTCTTGAACACCATGCACAACAGTACACAGCATTTTTTTTTCACTTGAAATAAGGTTCTTGGAAGAAAAACCTTCCAGCCAGATTCAACAAGAGCCCTTATCCCACTGGAGACCAGTATAAAAAAATCCTGCCATGGCTGACAGGGCTTTTGGGGGATTAGGGCATATTTATGCAGCCAGAGCAAAGAATCATGCTGGGTCTCCCCCTTTTCTAGGCCAGAGAAGTACATTAGCCCCAATGTGGCAGCAATGAAGCTACGCCTGAATGGTTTTAAACCTCAGCTAACTTACCTTGCCTTGCAGCATGGCTGAACAAAGGAGACGGTGCACAACTTGCTGCACTCTATGAACTTCCCTGTGAGCTCCTAAATCACTCTGGCAGCTTGGAAAAGTTCATTCAGCCTGAGAAACCAAGCCTGCTGCAGCAGCAGAAGCCAGGGAAGAAACTATTTGCTCAAGCTATGAAGTTTAACCTCTGCGGTGCTTCTATGCAGCAGACAGCAGCAGCATTTGTGCTCACAACAGAAAACGAGCTTTAAGTGCTGATTTCTGGATGCTGCTCAGATACCCCTGAGATAGGCGCAAACCAGAATTTCTTCACACAGCCCAACAGTTTACGCCGAGATGTTGAACGTCTCCATGAAGTCTTCGGCACTGTCATTCTAGTTTCTCATTAACTGTGTAGAAGACCAAATTCTGTCTGCTTACAAAAAAGCTACAAGCTCTGCAGGGCTTTACAGTGAGAACCAACAGACTTCAGTCCAGTGGATTAAGCAAAAGCAATCTGAAGCTGATCCAGTGTTATCTCTTTCTTGAAGATCTCTCATTTTCTAGGCTTTCTCACTAAGCCCTGGTCAGCAAGCGCCTGGCGTGCCAGAAGCCCGTACTGAATGCAATACGAAAGACCCTGAGCTCTGTCCCTGTGCCAGCTGGGGACTCAATGGATGGGCAACGCACAGGACCACAGCCCCAGTCATGTGCCAGGCACCCCAAGCGCTGGTGTGACTCACAGCACACACGGTGAGAGACATGCAACTACTCTGCAACCTGCCAGTTTGCCAATCCAAGAATGAAAGGGGATGAATTAAATATATATCCCACCCAACCTGCTACCAGTTCTATTTTGCCAGGGTGTTATTCATAAAAACAGCCTCTGGTGCCAGCTCTGGTTCCCAGCCAGGGCTGCAAACTAATGAAATTGCCTTTTATACCGAGCGTGCGAACAAGCCTCCGCCTCTGACTGCAGGAGTGGGCCAGACTCCTCACTGTCATCCTTCTGGGGGTGTTTGGTAGCCGGGTCCTTATGGACTTGACAGCAAATGGGACGCTGAATTGAGGGCAGAGCTAAAATTGCTGGAGAGGCTCTGAATCCTTTCCAAAGAGGAGACTGCAACAATGAGGTTCGTGAGGGAGCCAGCATCTCCCTCAATGCCCTGCAGCCATTCAGCTGGCCTGGAGGGATGGAAGAACAGGGCAGAAGCAGGGAATTAGCTAAGTGTTTAGAAGAGGAGTTCTTAGAAAAAAAGACAGCCATCTTTGGAGAACAATAACCCTTGCCACTGCTCAAAGGCATTCAGATCTGTTTTATTCTCAGTGGGTTTTCTCCAACTCTCAGCCCATTGCCTTCTCAGCAGCACCAGCCAGTGCATTAAGCGACATGTCTTATGTTAACATGAGTGCTAACAAGTGAGTGAGTGTAGGGTGAAGTTCTACTACCCCCTGTGATACCCCTTCATATTAGCATGTATACAGGGAAGTAGAGAGTGCTCCAGAAGGCACCGGGAATCAGATTAACAAACCCAATAGTTCACAGCAGTCACTCCCTACATCCAGTAACCTCCCTCCCTGCTAGCAGCAGGCAGAGATTTAATAGAGAAGAGAGGAGAGGGTGGCTGGGCCGCCTGGGGCTGGTGCACTCCCAGTGCTTTACTGATGTTCCCAGTTACATGGTGTAGAAGTGGCTGCACAGCTGCCTGCCCACAGGGTGGCTGCAGCTGGCCCTGCCTACAGAGCCCATCTGTCACCCACCCAGCCTGCCAAACACCCCTCTGATGTGTTAGCCATATCCCTAACATGTTACAGCCATCCCAAGCCCAGAAACCAGGCAGGTACCTAAAAAGACCAGAGGTTTTCTGGGAACAGAGAGGAAAATCCTCCCACGGCATGACCATGAGAGCTGAGGCACTTCAGTCCTATTGCAGATTACTATCTGCAAGTCAGCTGCTTGAAAATGATGTGCTAAGGCCAATTTTGAAGCACTGTGTCCTTTAGTGGATCAAAACTGCAACCTGCCTGTGCTTCAGTTTCCCACTGTAGAGAAAGGAAATGACAGCCCTTAGTGCTGGGAGGGTAAGTATGTTAAACCTGAGAGGTGTTCAGCTACCACAGTGATGGGACTAACAGGGGGGCAAAACAGCAGAACAGAAGCAGGGACTGATGCTGATGTGACTGAGATGCAGCTGATCATCAGTCGGGCACTGCATCCTCCCCCCAGCCTGACGATCTCAGAGCCACACGCAATTAAACTCGATGCAGAGCTGTGCAGCGCACCCAGCTTGCTGCTTCTGCTCAGCCTCCTTCTTTCCCCTTTGCAAAGCTGCTGTCAGCCTTTTTTTCCACCACACGTGGCCCTCTTGTGTCCACAAGGGAAATCTAGAGAAACCAGTAACAACTGCTCTTGAGTATGAGAGGGTTATTAGAAAAGTGGCTTTCCCACACCCTAAACTCCCTTCACATGGCTCTGAGAGCCACCAGCAGCATCCTACAGGCATCTGCCCCATATCCTACAAGAGCAGCCTGAACATCAACTCGAGCATTGCAAAGATTTCTGCCTTCCCTCCCACCCCCACCTCCCCCTGGTTTGGAGACAAAGACTCCTTAGAGGTTTGCAGATCTAAACATGCAGTGCTTGGAAGAAATAAAACCCAAGTGCTATTATCTGAAGGGTGGAGAGAAAGACCAGCATAAAAGAATACAGATCAGTCTGGTGTCACTATGTGCACGTGTGTATACATGCGTATGTATGGCCACACGCACACACAGAGGGAGTCTGCAACACGTCTCAGATGTACAGAAATGAAACAAGCGGCCCTTTCTATTAGGGCTTCCATAGAGACCAAGTTTTGAAAGAATTAAGGTGGAAGAATTATGTACATTCTGAAGGGCTTGAGATAAAAATAGCTTTGCTAAGCATTACATGGACTAATTAGACGATGATGCTTGACTTCAAGCTCTCCTTGGTGATACAGTCAGCCTGGGCTCCTGGGCTTGCCTGCATGTTACCGGTCCCTGCTAATGCGCAATGGAGAATGAAACACCTGAAACAATGGCAGTGATCCAGAGCCCTGATGCCCATTTCCCTGGAAGGCTGTTACGCTCTTCAAGGGATCGTCACCTGCTACCACTCTGCTAGCTCAAGCAGAAGCAAGGTATGCTCCAGCCCTTCTGCTGTCAGACCTGCCATCACCAACATCCAGGTGAAACCCTCTGGGTCACATCAGCAAGCTTTTGCTGTGGTTTTGCAAAAGTGAGAAAGAAATAGAAAGGTAAGGAGGAGCCCAGTGATGAGCACTGGTGGATTTCCACCAGCCATAGCAAGGAAAGGCCACCCCAGAGATAACAAAATTCACCTAAAAAACAGCCCAAAAAACATCTCCCTGATTGCAACACATGCTCTCCAGCCTCAGACAAGGCTGGCTGATCTCCCGCGATTTTCAGGAGCTCCAGGGGGTACCAGGGAGTGTCACACACAGGGCAGGGAGAGGGATGGGGGGGTCATGGTTAGTTTGCTCCTTACAAGCCTGTATGAGAAATGCCCTGACATTGATCTGGCACTGCTTTCTTACCCAGGTACAAAGAAGAAAACAAAATACAACAAAAGAGGAGACCTAAGCCAAAGAAAGAATGGGAGGATCTCTGTTATGGTAGAACAATTGCTCAGGCTTGGCCAAACCCTTAATCCATTACAGCCTGGGTGTTTTTCTCCCTACCTACTGTAAAAAAATGCAGTTTGGGTGGCAGGTCAGCAAAAACTGCTCGTGCACTTGGGTCAAAATGGTGGTATGGGAAAATTCCTCTTTTGAAGAAGCCAGAACAAAATCTTCTCAATGCTTCACTTTGAAAAAAAGGCATTTTGCTTAGAACTGCAATAACAGGGTAAACGCATCCAAGAAAGCAACAGAAAGTTTTGCTTTGGTGTGGAACAAATACAACTCTCTGAGGCCAATTACTTCTACTTCTGTTTTGGCAAGGGATAACGGAAAAAACTTCGTTTCAGGTGGCCTACCCCCAAATACATCACTCTCCAGTTTCCTCCAGTTAAAGCCATGAAACAAATTAGAAATTTCTCACTCGGCTATAGTCCTTAGCCAGAAGATCAATTTCCGTGCTGCCCTCAGCCCAGCTGTCTCACAGTCTGGCTATCTAACAAGCCACAGTGACTCCCAATATATTTTTCTTAAAGCACATTCTTAATGATGGTTATGAAAACCTCCTTATGGTTTCCCAGCTGATGCAAAAGTAACATACAGTAACAGACCATGATTCACACACGAACATTTCTCAAAGCAGCTTCTGCTTTTTGGGGCTGTGTGAGGGTCCCTTCCGAATGACCTCAGATAGGCTTCAGGGACCAGGAACACAACACCTTTACTGCCGAATCCCCTGCTTCACACCTGACCACTGCTTCAGCGCGCTCACCAAGCAAATGCTGACACCTTCTGTGTCACCAACTCTGCCTCGTTTACTTTTGATGGCTCTCACCCAAGGACTAAGTGGGAAAAAAAATCCCCTTTTTTCTTCAGCTTCTGAAGCCTGACAGACAGTGCCAAGCTATACTAAAGATGAAGGGCTCCAGATCCACTGTAGTTTAAGAAAGGGGAAAAACAAATAAAGAACAGTTTTGATTCACAAGACTGCTCCTCCAGGAGATCTTCAGGCAGGATGGAGATTCCTGCATCTCCATCCCACCATAAGAGCTCAGGAAGTGAATCATTAGAGGAACATTTCCCCCCTTGCACAGAATAATTCCCTGCAACCTCACCCCTCTGTCTGAAAGACTGCAGTGTCTCCTTCATAAGTGTTTTTAAATACCGAGGCCAGCTACTGTTCTTGGCAATGGTAATGTAAGTCCGGCGTAGCACCATTGATTTCCGAGTGTGACTCGTGCTTTCCTTGGGTGCAAATGATAAAAGACTCAAGCATCTATTTCTGCTTCCCACGGTACCCCCCTACAAAAGATCAATCCTGCCTGAGTAAAACAGAGAGCTGCAAGGGCTTGAATTTAATTCAGGCAGACAGCATGCTCCGCTCTGCAAGCAGTGCCATGGCTCTGGCATCTGCAAAGGTTCCATGTGACGCAGTAAACCTGAGTCAGGCCCACAAAGACATGATCGATGAGGGCAGGAATTGGGAGGCAGGACATGTCTGGCAGATAACACAGGCCCAGAGTGTCCTGTGTTGCTCTCGTGTCAGCACAAGGTGGGGAGGGGATGTGATAGGGTTTGACATGAGCAGCAACAATACAACTTTCCTCCTTCTAAAACAGCAAGCTTCCAACTCATCACCTGTTCTCAATACAGCCAACGAATTGCCAAATAGATTTATTTTTAGCCTGGTCACCTATCAAACCAGGTTTAGGAGACCAGCATGTGTGCACACTCATGTGTGTGCATCCATATCCTTTCCCATTTTCCTTATCCCCGTGTAATTTTGAACTCACTGGCCATCCAAGTCTAATCTGACAGAGGCAGAGGTCTCAAAGAGGCTAAACACCAAGAGATACATATTTGATTGAAAAGACATATTTGATCAGGGTTGGCAGACATTACAATGTAGAGAAAATTTTAAGTGTCAGCTCAACCCTTACTACACATTAAAGACGCCACTTCAGAAGGGACTGAGACAGAGAGTGCCTTGCAAGCAGGCCTTCCCTGAGCCACACGTGGACAAGACACTTCAAGCTCTGCTTTGGATTTCCCTCCTGAGTTGCCTCCCCCCAGCACCCTGCTGTCTCCAGAGCTGCCTTCAGCTCCATCAGAGCTGCCAGGGTAAAGTGCTCATCAGGTGAGTTGATTTCAGCCCCACTGGTCTCAAAAAGGCATCTTTAACCTTGGGAGAACTACAGCATGTGCCAGTGTGTCTTTCCAAGATCCAGTGACACCTAACATGAATGTGCCCATTTATTGATATACCTGAGTTTGGCTTGACTTGTACCAATACATGAGCCTGCGTTCACAAGTCTGCAGCAGAATTAGGACTGAGTTTCCAGCTGCTCTCTCCTAAATCCAGGACTCAGCCTCACCTTATCATCATCTTTTCACCCCCCTAAGGTGCCTCTGATCTGCGGGCAGGGGCGGCCCCCCCCGTGCCAGGCACTGTACAAACAAAACCATCGCAGGCTGCCTTGACTTGCTCACCATCGGCTCAGACAACAGCTTAGGCAGGAATTTGCCTGACCCTCCCCACTACGCCAGGACTTGGCCTTTTCTCAGCAATTATCTCCTGCAAGGGGAAAAGCAGCTCAGCGTTCAGCTGTCAGTACACGTGAAGGAGCCTTGACCCCCCCTCCTTCCTTCCCACTCCAGGAAGATTAGCACCAGCTGCTGCAGGTGTTGCCAGGGCTCCTGGGGAAAGAGTACAACAAAAATCCTCTGTTGAAGGTCACCAGCCACAAAGTACCATGCGAAAGAGCGGGCAGAGCACACCAAAGATTAATGGCACTTCAAGGTTTAGATCTGTCTGTGCTGGGAGGGTCTGTGGGGAGAGCCAATAAAGGCTAATATGATTTTACATACAAATGAATCATTTCAAGGAACAAAATGCCCCAAACAAGCCTGTACGTGGCCATGCTCCTGTCCTAAGGAGCAGGGGGAGGTACTCCCCACTGATTTGCAGAGAGTGTAATTAAAGAAGAGAAACCACGTTTTTCACAGGCTGAGCCTGTGTGTTTTTGTAGTCCTTCACTCAGGCAATAATGCCAATGTCAAGAGTGTGACTGGGGCAGTGTGGCCCCTGGGTGCAGAGCAGGGCTGGGCGGCCCAGGCTCTCACCCTTGCTCTGACACTGGAGGCTGTGTGGCCTTGGAGAATTTATGCCTCCTCTCAGTGCCCCTTTTAAAACGAGGATACTGACACTGTCTTCCTTTGTAAAATGCCCTCAGAGCTAGCAGAGTACTGCATCACAGAGAGTTATTGCTCCATCTAATTCCTTCCCCTGCCCTCCTCAAGGTAATATCTGAGCATCTTCTAGACCTGCACAAAGCAACATGACTCATGTCTGTCATATGCCGACTCCTCTATGATCCCCAAAGGGAAAATTAGATATGTGGTGGCGTGTTTTGTTTTGGCAGGGTTGTTTCATGTCTGGGCTCCGTTTCTGGACGAAGGACTCCCCTTGTGTGTTGCTTTTTTTAGCCAACTATAGCACTCTGTGTCTACGCAAGAGAAGCGACGGCGATAAGCTGCTTGGAAACCAGGCAACAGGCAGCCATTTCGCAGTTTGGGGTCATTCAGACCTGACATTTAGAGGCAAAATATGCTTGGAAGAGGCAGTTTCACCAACCCCAGTGGCACCAGGCTAGGGAAGGCTGGGTTAGGGCTGGGCCTCAGTCCACTGAAATCCTCCTGGACTCTATTTTCACTTTCTGACTTAACTCCTGTCCGCCTTCTGAGATTCAGGAGAGAGAGAAAAGAGAGAGGCACTGAAAATTCTCCTTTCCTCTGCTCCCACTCCCAACTGAGGCACTGACCTCTCTCCCTCATGGATGGGCACACACCCATGCCACGGGCCGCACAGTTCCTCCAACCACCCAAAGGGAAGTGGTCCCAGCTCTGCTGCCCTGTGGTCCTCTGTTAGATGAGGGCCAGGTAGATGTGCTGATTTTGGCTGGGTTAGAGTT